>VZSG01000035.1:2757293-2805865 GCA_013398315.1 Nothoprocta pentlandii
GAGTTGCTAATTTATAATGGAAATTTCCATGCTGAAGTTACCTACTCAGTGGCAGCTTCTAGTGTGCCTGGGAAACCTGAAGTGGAATGCAACCAGAGGAGTGTGATAGGTGTAAACCCACATCCCAGCATGAAAGAAGCCTTGTTTCTGTCTGCCACTGTCAGGATTGTAAGTCCTCCTTGACTGGGAAATGAATTGCAGCAGCCTCTCTTGTCCTTTGCCTAATGATCTAGGTCAAACTCCATGGTTATCTCTACGGATGGACTTTGGTGGCTAAAAATGTGCTAAGTCCCATCATTCTTCTAGACCTATCTCCATATTCTTGGCTTGGTAGGGCATGGCTTGGCCCAGGGCATCTGTGGTCTTGTGAGGGCAGCTGATCTCAGCTGCCTATTTGATGTTGTGGGTGGGACTTTCATCCAGTCTGCTTGGTCGCCACTGACCATGCGATGCTGCCACCGACAGTGTTGGTTGGGATGACCTTGATAGCTGTGGGTGCATGTGCAAGCCTGTGCTGGAGGACAGCACAACTCCCGAGTCCTCCTATCTGATGGATCTCAGGCTTTCCTGAGTGCAGGCATTCAACCAGGAAGATACAATCTGTGTAATTACATTAGGTAACAGCACAATGTTTGGTAAGCAAGGGCCTTATTCATCACCAACAAAGTCAACGAATTAGTCAGAAGAGAATCTGGGGACGCATCCTGAGCTTGTGTAACTGTGTGACATGACAGGAGCTGACAGAATGATAATTTATATCTGCAGAGTTTTCTTCTGCTATTACTTTTCTTCATCCAGGACTTAAAAGGCAGGATGAGATGGAGGATTCTGAGGCACTGGCCCCATTGCTACCTGCTAGTCTGGCAGTGGAAGCCCTTAAGAATGAGGCTTTAACCCCTGGGCAAAAGACAGATCATATGCAATCTGAAAACCTGGAAAACAAGAAAGTCTTTCCATAGCTAATTTAGCTTATTCCCGATTTACTGTTCCATCTCAGCAGTACTTCAGCAGAGACTTAACGCTTCAGCAAACATAATTTAGCCGAGAATTGCATGCTCATCTCCAGGAACCTCACCCCAGTGAAGGTCTGGAGAAACCCCTCCACGGGAGCAGGGAAGGAGAAGAACCTGATTCCCTTCTAAACTGGCTTTTTTTTTTTTTTTTTTTTTTTTAATATTTATATATAGATAGATAGATAGATAGATAAAATTGTATGACCTGGTAACTGTGATAGTCTCAGATAATTCTTGCTCATCTGTGTTTCTTTACCAATAACACTCATTTATTGTGCCAGGCCAGTGGTAAAACATCAGCTTCTCAACATCCCAAAGGGATTTACTGTACAGTGATGAGGAAAGCTTTCTTTGCTGACTTTGTTTTGCTTAAGTAGTATTTTGCAGACTGCTTTGCATCCATCTGGAAGGCAGGTCCTGCTCATTATCTTTACAGTGCAAACTTACCTGTATGAAAAAGAGCTGTGGTAAGAAACCTCTTCAATAAGGGAGGCTTTTATGGAGGACCAACAGCTTCCTGGGGCACAAGCAGGTGGCTGCTGGAGGCTGAGGGGGTGCTCTGCTCTCCTGGGGATGACAGCAACAGCAGGGCAAGTGCTGAGGCTGGCAGGATGAGTTAGTGGAAGTGTTTTCCTTACATGGCTGGGCACAGCTGCAGCACAGAGCTTTGCTGTGCTTGAAGATTTAGTGTTACTGAGCTTGCAGCTGGAGGTGGAGAGATGTAGAGCCAGGCAGAGAAAGTCATATGAAGTGAATTGCGCTTCTCATCCGTCACATTGAACTAATCATGGGGTTGGATGGTATCAGGACCTCAGGCCTTCTAGGTATTTGACATGAAGTAAAACCACCCTTGGGACATCTTGGAAGGAAGTGTTATTACCCTATCTACAGATCATTTCCCAAAGATATTTATCTACTGCAGAGGACAGTGAGCTGCTGAGGAGACTCTGCAGGAAGTTGTGGCTGGGGCAGCCAAAGCTGGACATCTCTCCATGGATGCTTGTTTCTGTCAAGCATCTGGATTATGTTTGGTACAGTTATAGGATCCTTTGAACCTAGTGGTATTTAATTTTCTCTAACACTTGGCAAAAAAAAAAAAAAAAAGATTCTAAATGAGACAACAAGCAAACTGAATCAAAATGTGTATTTTCCCAGACTTCTCTTTCCAGTAAACAAGGAAATACCCTAAGGACATTGGATCTAA
Organism: Nothoprocta pentlandii; assembly: GCA_013398315.1. Taxonomy (NCBI): domain Eukaryota; kingdom Metazoa; phylum Chordata; class Aves; order Tinamiformes; family Tinamidae; genus Nothoprocta; species Nothoprocta pentlandii. The sequence goes on from VZSG01000035.1 coordinate 2,759,511, forward strand.
ATTGAAGCCTTTGAGGATGGCCTATGCTGGACAAACAAGAAAAAGAATGAACCCTGTTGTGCTGCCAAGGGCAGCCACGCTTTTCCAACTCCTTTGCTCCAGGAGGAAACACTGCAGTCACCCAGAGCAGCTATGTTTCTGTGACACTGGAAATTCTTCCCAGGAGGAGGAAAGCAAGAAGAGATGTTTTGACTGAGCACCACCCACCCCATAGTCTCTGCAGCTGAGCAGGTGCAAATTCTGTATGAGCTGTCTCCTTTATTTCTATTTAAACAAGGGCAGAGGCTGTTTATTGAATTTGGGTGCATGATTATGCTAGTTCAAGTAGAAATAAAGCTGTGCTTTCCTCCTCCCAGCACAAACAGCAGGCCTTGCTCCCACCTCCTGGCAAGTTTGCTCTAAGAATACCAGTGAATTTAAGGCATTCCCTGGTGTCCTCATTGATTCAAACACTAATGCTGTCAATTTAAACATGAAAGGGGCAAGCACTGGCCTGAAGTGTTATACAAAGAATTTGTTTGGTATAAAGGTGGATATTTTTCCTTTTATTTTTAGAAATGAGTTGATGTAATGTTAATGTTGGTGACCAGAAACCACACAAGTGTGCCCCAGTTTCCATGGTGCTTTGACTTCCTACTCAGAGGAGCTTCTTTCTCACTGATCACAAGGATATGCTCACGAAGAGCATTTGTAGACAAGACTCCACTTTTAAAAGGCAGCAGAGGTGTCCAGGTACTGTCTTTATGAATTTACTATTTTTGAAATACCCTGGTGCTTAATTAAAGGCCCAACAGATGGCATTTCAAAAGATCCAGGGGAAAGATCATGACCTATTCATAAAGCACAGTGAATGAGAAAATGCTGGTTGTCAGGGAAAGACATTTTTCCCCTATGCCAGGAAAATACATTAGTGTGATGTGTTTTGCAAAGCTATAGGAGAAGGTTCTTGGTGAGGTGGATGGCAGCATGATGGGAGGAGGCAACGTCTTTGTGTCCTGTCTGGACTTTGCATCTCCTGTGCTGTGTGATGTAGCTGAGCACTCCTGATGCTCTGCTGCTGGTTGGAGCAGGCTGGTAGGTGCAGTTGCCCGTCTTGCATTTTATTGCTTCTCCATGTGTCTTTACACAACTCTAAAGTTACTGAACTGGCAAATTTTGCTTCCTTAGGTGTTTCTGTTTCTATAGCCATAGGTGTGGAAAGACTAACTGCTGCAGGATAGACTCATATGTTGCAGAACAGATATCACCCCATGCAGTTGGGATGGGTTGTTTATATTCTCTGAAGAAACCTACTCTTTGCCAGTAAATGTCAAGTGGTGCTTGATTAGTCAAACTAAAAATTCAGGAGAAAATTTGGTAAGGGAAATAAAATACTATTTGAGTAATTGAACATCAGCAGCGCTGCTTCCAAAATGAGAGATCTGCTTTCTTCCATTTGCTATCAGTCTCAATTTCCTGAGATTTTGCAACTGCAGATCTTAAAATTAAAATAATTCTGTTGACATTACTCCAGATTCAAAGCTGAGTTCAAAATCTCACCTCAGTTTCTATCTTTAAAAACATATCTGCTATGTACTGCGTTAAGAAACTTTTTAAACATTAAACTCTTTGAACTTAACTCTTCAGACAGAATTTAGTATTTTGAGATATATTGCTCGTCGTCTAGAAAGGGGAGGTAGGAATTCAAATTGTCAGACAAGTTTTGTGTAAACAACATGATTTCAACATAATATATTCAAATCTCATTGCTGTTTATAAATTGAGCAATTAATGGATGGGCCAAAAATGAGGTCAAGTGCATCAACCTCACTGAAGTTGATGGAACTTGGGTCAGTTTACCTTAGATTCTGATTCCCCTTAACATATATAGTCCTGTTTTCTTCCCCACTGACTCTTCAGAATGGTCTCCTAATTTCTTTACCAAAAAAAAAAAAAAAAAAAAAAAAAGAAAGATTTTTTTGTCAGCATATTTTTAATCAGTATTTCTGCAGTAATTATTTGTATTGGGAATTAACTCACAATTTGATTTATTAAAAATGGTGGGAAAGCTGTACTTGCAATTGCTGTTTCCTCTCTTATTTCTTCCTTGAATAGTTAAATAGAAGCTATTGCAAACTCAACACAGTCAAATATTAAATACCATGTGGCATTGGTTGGTGTTTGCAGTACTGGAGCTTAAAAAAAAAAAGCATTCATGCTTTGTGTAAAAGATTAAGTGCCTGATCCTGTTTTCATGGCTGTCAGTGGGAACTCTGCATAGATTTGACAGGAGAGTGATCAGATCCATAAGATATTTATTGAAATAGCTCAGTCAAGCGTTATATGCCTGAATATACACAAGCATACAAAAACTGTAGCCAAAATAAACTCAGAATAAAATGTGTCGCTGGCCAAACACTGTGTAAGATCCTGCTTTGAAAATGAGGCTGTCCTGTGTAAATTATTGAGTAGGTTCAGTGGAGAGAGCACAGAATGACTTTTCCACAGAAATATTTAATGAAACATGCTCAAATTTTGTAATGCAGAATAGACTGACCTAGAAAAAACATGATAACAGTAAGGGGACATTCAAAACCGGGGGTCTTAACTTGAATATCATGCCTTGTCATAGACAAGACCTGGGCTCAGCTCCACAGGAAAGTCTTGGTACTTTTCACTTAACAGCTTTCCTTTACAGGCTCTTTGCTATTCTCTGAAATTCTTCCTGTAGGACAGATGACATAAACTTCCAGGATAATAGCCATTTATGTTTTTAAGTAGAGAAGCATATGAAGCGCAAGAAGTCCTGCACTTCAGTGAAAAGGATGTTTGTTGAGTTCTGGCTGTAAGTTCTACCAAGGACTACATTCAAGCAACGTTGCTTTCTTCTCAGTCCCTCAGCTTCCTGTTTCCTAGAGATGAATGATGATTTCCCTCACCTGAAGTGTTTTGCTGCTTTAGCTATTAGTCTTTCCAGGGTTCTTTCCCAAGAATCTGGTAAGAGGATAAGGTAGATGCAGGTGTCAAGATGAGCACAGAAGGCTGTAGACTCCTGCAAGGTCCACAGACCATAGGATGACACAAACTGCCCTTCACATCCAGAAATCCTCAGGAGAAACTCTCTAAGGGGAAGGATCACAAAGTGGAGAAGTAGTCTTTTATATTATTATCTCCCAAACCACTAGAACATGCAAAGAATGAAAAAACAATAGATGATTTTCTCCAGAAGCTTTCCTGCCTCGTCTCCATTCTACCCTGTGCTCATCTTCCCTATAGGTTAAACTGGGATGCCAACACACTGACAGCCCTGATTTTGTGAAAGGCTGTGAATCAGTGGCTGAGCTCTCTTCCTCTGGGTGTGTTGGTGGATTCTTAGAGCCCAACTGCCTGAAGTCTCTCCGTCCTACACAGAGGGAAGGAAAGGTAAAGACTGCTTGGGTCTCACTTGTATCTTCACATTGTCTTTCCTCATCTAAAATGGAGAACTTCAAATATGAGTGGTGCTGATCACTAGTACATGCTGGTGTTTCTTGGTAATGTCTGCTATTTGCTGTGATAGCTGATGCTCTCTTATTTCCTCAAGGTGTTTGCCTGCTTGAAGTGTCCTTGTTATAAGGAAGAAAGTGTTTGCAGAGAAACTTGGCACATCATTCTCCTTCTCAAATTTCCTTTGTGCTCTGCTCTGGCTCAGTGCTACCCGAGGAGCTCAGTTGCACAGCAATGCTAACTTTGAGAAACTCAGAGAATCCCAATTCCCTGAAGCTCTGCGAGTCTAGGAGCTCGGATCTGCAGTCAAAACCTGCCTTGGCCTATACCGTGTCACAACAGTTACCAAAGTCTACAGGATATTAGCTGAGCTGAGCTCTGGGCTGCTGCTGCTCAGCAGGGTTAGTTTTATGCCAGTTTAGCTCCTCAAGTTGACTTTCTACAGGGTCAAATGAGCACCAGAGCTAGAGCGGAGGATCAAGAGTGCCACTTGAGGTAGGCCGCATCCATGAGATGGGCTTAGCCATAACAGGGTCCTGCACCCGGCCGTAAAGGACGTTACCACTAGGAAAATCCCCTGTGCTTAGGAGACAGAGTGAAGTAAAAAATAGACTTTTTAAGCTCTGTGCATTTATATTCTACATGCATTTGTGTAAAAGGTTCAGATATAATATAGTTAGATCATCATACTAATAATTGCCTATAAGACAGTATGTAATCAATGGTCTTAACAATGCAGAAACAGCCCATCAGTTATATGTAGAAAATGGAGATTTTTTTAATCTATATTTAATTTATTTAATTTATGTATTAAGAGATATATTATTGTACTTTAATAATTAATTTAAGTAATTTTATTTTACTTAGCATTAAGGGAATAAAAAACTTGCTATTGCACAGACTAATACATGTTTTGGAAGTAAACTTCTTCCTTTCTTCAACATGTTGAAACTAATTGATTCCAGTGGGAAGATGGTATCAGGTTTTCCATAGTTTACTAAGTAGAAAATACTGCAAATAGGTTATCACTGAAATCTAAAGGTGAAGAAAACATAGAACTAATCTTATTCAAAAAAAAAAAAAAATCAGAAATTTAATAGATGTAGATAAATGCTGAGTAAGTATTACAGTCAAAACCAAAACTTTCCAAATAAATTGGAGAAATGCTGTTTATATGTTTGTTTCTCATTAAGTACAAATACTTTTTTAATGACCTTTTAAATTTTCCTTCCACCAGTTGGACTGAAAGCAAAACTGCTTTGTGGGCCAAGGGATTCACAGCAGGGCAACAAGCACTGCTGCAGTCTTGCTGTTCAACAGACAGTGAGAACTGCTGGATGCTTGGAGCAGTGGTAGATGCAGGACACGGCTGACTCGGGCACAGGGAAATTTGCAGAGGCAAATGATAAACTATCTTCCTGGTTTTGCACGAGAATTCAGTGTGGGCCTGCAGCAGCACGGCTGGATATTGAAAAATACTGAGCGACCAGACCTTTAGCCACTATATCATTTGAGTAGGTTTGCATTGAGAATAGTGGTGCTTTTCTGGTTACTTGGGAACAGGGATCTGTCCACACCACAAGCTCCCAGCATAGCTGGAAAATGTTGTTAGTCTTTGCAGGAAAGTCAAAAATGACTTTCACTCAGAGCCGGTGTGCCAGGGCACATTGCAAATATATGAAGCTTGTAACACTGCTGAGTTTGTCCTTTGGACCAAGCACTTGCTTTTTTCACATTTGCTGGTTGTACATCTCTTAGATTACATGTGCTTGGAGAGAAAATGCGGTAAAGATTGGGAAAAACTGGCAGCAGTATTATAGGGTTATGAGAACGAAAATATAAAGCATTTCAGAGAGCTGGCTTGCGAATCAGGGTCTTTGCCTTCTTGTGTAGCTGTCAGTAGCTTAGAGAGGAGGGAGTGATTATAGGAACCGAACTTAGTAAAATCGCCAGAGCTTTGGGCAGGCAGAAATGATTCTTGTTTAACCCCTGACAGTGGCAAAGACGGAATCTAAAAGAAAAGCACAAAGCCTGATCAACACAGAAAATGATATCTGTGTTTTCATCTACTTTTCAAAGGAGAGCCTTAGTGGGTTAAAGCAATCCCAAAGGAACAATTCCAGGAGCTAACTGTATTGTGGCAGCTATAATTCCTGCTTCTTCCCACTGAGATTAGGATTGGATGTGACAGGAACTTTACAAATACATTGAGAACAGTCTCTTTTTCAAAGAATTTCTAGACTAAGACTCTCAATTAATTAGGCAAATAATTATGTCCATCACTTTAAGCACATAAGTAGATGTCCATACTATTACTTATGTTTGAAGTAAAGCACATGCTTAAATAGTTATTAAACATGGATCTGAATCTCAAGATAGACCAAGACAGGCATAATTGGAGAGTTATTTTACATAATTTAAACTATTTGCCTTGATTCTGAGTTAGCTAAATGATTTCCAAGAGTCCAATAGTTTTCCATGGCCCACTCCAGTGTGCCTGCGTTTCGCCTGCAGTGACTTTACTAATCTTGTGTCCCTTGGTTGTGTGGAGATGATAGTGAACGAAGGAATTATAATGGCACTGAATTGCAAAACAGATCTTGAAAATCTATTACTTTGAATCTCAGCTTTAGTAGTAATATCTTTAAATTTACATTTTATAACTTCTAGTGTGTTATTGTACAAGGTGTCCCAGGCTCTATTTCCATTTTTGCTGCTCAATTTCCCTGAATTTAATGTGTTTTCACAAAAGAAACTTTATCTGGCACATTTTCTGACAGAAAAATGCGATTCCTCAGGAAATCGCTAGTTTTAGACATCAGCATAAAGATGTAACTAATCCAAAAAGCGATCCCAAAGATGTTTTTTTTTTTGTAATGCCAGCAAGGCCACTGAACAATGTGTGTGTGTGTGTATGCTGCAATTACAGGCAGGTAGAGCAATTACATTGGAAAATACTAAAGGGAATTTCCTGTGTGAAACTGCAAGTTGTTGGTTGATGTGGCAATCCTATGCCACGTGCTCTAGGTGACCCTGCACGTGCAGGGAGGTTGGACAAGATGATCTCTAGAGGTCCCTTCCAACCTTAAGGATTCTATGATATTATGATTTTCCAGTATGTGTTCCTTCATACAGGATTCAGGGCAAACTTACTTCCAAGGATATCTAGATTGTGTTAAGTGATCTAGAAAACTCTCAAATGCAAGAAATTCCCATCATGTTGTTGCATTGCAGCTGAGGAACAAGTCTGTTGGGTGTGATGTAACAAACAGGACAATTAGAAATTTTCTGGGAAGCAGATTTATTTTCAAATACAATTTGTCTTAGATTTGCCTTAACCTGAAAAGGGGAGACCTGTGAAATGCAAAATTTCAGACATGTCTTGGAGAACTGTGAGGTGTTTGACCAGAATTGACTTTGACATGGAAAAAAAATGGTTGTAGAAAGCTTGGAGTTTGTCGGGCTTAATGCTAGTTGGGTGCACAGCTTAGCTATATCTCCTAAAAAAAAAAAGGCTATAATGAAGTCTGGCTTTTTATTCATCTTTCAGTAGGAGTGAAAAAGAACAGATGGGATGACTTTTCACAAGGCTCCCTAGACAAAATTTAGGGGTGCACCAGCTGTCTTGTTTCTGTCCAGAAAAATCTCTTCTGCAAAGATTTTGGCTTCTGAACATCATTATGTGCTCTGTCGTCTTGTTCGCTCCAGCCCCTCTGTCGCACTTGGGCTGATTTATGCTTCTTCTCTATGTTGTAAACAAAATTGTAGCAGGGACCTTTTATTCATGTGCAGCACTGACAAGTGCACTGCTTGTAGTTAGCGGTGATAATCCCTGTTTGTAATAAAGTATTTGATTTCTCTTGCATTTCTTGGGGCTGAGCTTTAGGGAAAACAATGTCGCACACTGGAAAGGATAATCCTCATGTTTGGAAGACAAGGAGAGATAAATAATACTGAAAATAATAATAAAAACCACAGCATCTTTTCCCTTTGGTCTTCAAAATCTATTGCAAATCAATCAGATACTTGTTGCAAAGAAATTTTCCTGGATAATTCCTGAGTCAGTAGAGACACACTTGTAGATTTCTGCAGGAAACTATCCTGCCAACATCCAAGCAAGAGTCCATGTAGCTCTGTACCCTGTCCCTCATAAAGGCCAGAGAGGGACACAGGGGAAGGAGTGTAAGATGAACGCCTGTAAGCACTGATACAGCTCTGAATTTATTCTCATTTCTTTTCCAAGCTGAAAAGCCCTGGGCTGTTCGTTCTCTCCTTTTAGGGAGATCATCCATCCTTCTCATCCTTTCCTGTTTGTTTTTCTAGGGCTACTACATGGTGTGTGTGACAGGTGACTACACCACTTACCGTGCTGCAGGCATCAGAGAATCAATTAAATTCTGTGAAAAGGATCCAGTGACTTGAGTGACGTTCTGCATCCAGCTCTGCTTTTATGTAATGAAATGGAAAGATACAGTTGATTTTCAGAGAGGTGATTAATTTTAATCAGGTAGATAAGCAATTCTATTAAATCAGCCATGTCCTCAAGTGCCCCTATGAATCAATAATATAGTTTAAAAGTTAATAATTAATAAGATTTTTAAATTTCTAAGTTTACTTTAGGCTCTAGAAAATATACCATGATTAACAACTAGCTAGTCAAGTGCCCATAATGTATTAATCCAACTGAGAATGATAGATCTGCTTTAAATGAACAGGGGCTAACAATCAAAGATCGCACATTCTCCAGACCTTTTAATAAATATTCTTCCTATTATTTCCAACAGACTTTGATAAATGAAGCTGGATAATTTACTCACAATAAGTTATCTTTTTATTATGGACATCTGCTCCTCTCCGTATTTTCTTCTTAGAGAAACACAGTGAAGGTTAGATCAAGCATCAGAAATAACCAGCATATTAGAAATATCAGCTGGAAAATGTGACTTAGAGTCAAATTAATAGAATGGCAACCCTTGATCACATTAGAAAATGAGTGATAAAAGACCATATATTCTATACTATGGAAGCAGTGATAGTTATGCTTCATTCTTAATTCATATGGTGCCTTGGTAGTATAGTATCTCACTATGGGTAGGAATGAGTCATATCACATTGTACATGCTCAGCGTACCAAGGATAAATCAGCATGTTTTGGATACGTGGATTTTATTCTGGAATTACTGCTGCATGCAACATGGATTAGGAAGCTATTAGAGCAAAAGACCATTTTTCTTTTGTTTAGGTAGATTTTCAAGCTTTTGCAGCTTATTGCATGATATTATTCATCCATTCAACCATCCACTTGCTAATCTTAAAGAAATGCTGTCTAGAAATACACCTGGCTCAGAGTTTAAATTGTTTCTCATCTACAGATTATTCTGCATTTTTTTTTGTAAAATTGACTCCAGTTCCAACACGTAAGGCTTAAAATCCTGAATGTACTCTTGATTTTTTCAAGGCCTGAGAAGATGAGGAAGCAGCATGAGGCATCTCAGACCTGGTGTTCTTTTCCAGTAGCAAAACTTTCTCCTTCACAAGATGTGGGTTGCAAGGAAGTCAGTGTAGAAAATTGCACCAAAAGTGACATGTGATACAAGGAGAAATCTGTTCTGATGGGGCCACAGGTGTGGTTACAAATAAAGATACGGGGCATTTCCAAAGCAGAAGAAATTCCTGTATAGACAGAGATAGGCCTGAAAGGAGGAGCCCTCTTGCCTGGTTCACTTCTGCACATCTCTAAAACTGCAGCACTGTTGAGCACCATCATTGTCAAGAGGTGATTTGGTGCCTTGCAAAGCTGAGGATCATGTCTGATTTTTGGCAGTCACCACTCACGTGAGGGGTTTTTCAGACAAGAGCTCAAAGTGTATGTTAAAGGTGAAGGGAGCTTAAGCACTCATCTAGATAATAGAAATCTGCAGTTTCTTGCAGATTTTGGAGTTTCCTCAAAAATAAAACCAAAACCAAACCAAAACAAAAAAACTTCCTTGGTGAAATGGAGAGAAAGACAAAGAGTTGATTAATGTAAAAATGATCTATTTGGGTTGCTAGGGCAAAATCCAAAGAATGTGAAGTGATGAAAATTGATCAATCCTCTTTGAAAATGAAACGGAAGGTCTGTGCTTTGCCCAGCCTATGTGTTATTTTAGAGAGAAGTGCTTGCAAAGAGCTGTGAGTGGGCTGTACGCTGCGCTCCTGGGAAAATCCCTCTGTGATATTCAAACAGAAGAAGCTGTTTTCTCAGTTTTTGCCCACATTTTTTCAGATAAATTTACTGCAAGACTGTTTAAGAAAATAAACTTATTTTTTTACCATAGACTTTTTATTTTACAGAGTTAATGAGATAATACTGAGTGAATTTTTACTCTAAAGAGCTAACTTTCTTTAGGGATTAGTAACTTCTTGGTAGGTAGGACATTTATTCCCAAATGATAGACTACTTTGATCATTAGAATAAGCTGTCACTGAGCTGTTATCGTGATCACCACTATTTATTCAAGGTTATTGGAAGAAGACTATACCTCTTATGAATATTAAGTATGCAGATAAGATGCTTTACTACCTTCAAACTGTTTTTTGTAAGCAGAAGAAGGGAAGCAATGACCTTGCTCTAGTCAATTCCTCTATATGTAAAAGCAGGTATCACCGTTATGCTCTCATCTTAGTAGGAATGGAAGATGCCATGATCATTTATAACATGTGTGATCTCTTGTTGGCGCATTCCCAGGTGAATATCAGCAGCTCAGTCCATCAGCAAAGAAGAAAAATAACTCTGGACTTCTCTGAACATCTCCATCAGGGCTAATGTTTGCTGCTGCAGAGACGACGGTAAGGCATAGTTACCTGGAAAAGGCAGTGTAGGGCCAAGATGATCCCCTCTTGATTTTATCCATGGTTCTGTATTGAATATTAGGAAAATGAGTATTGTGTTTAGTCAGAAGAGGACAGTTTATGCACATGAAGAAAGATTGCTTCAAAGTCCAACAGATTTAAAAGAATTATCAGTCAACAAGCCGTAGCCAAGGAGTGCTGTGCAGAGGAATCAATGTGAGAAATGCTCCCAGGTCTTTTGCGAATGTATATACGTATTTACAAATAGAGTATTCCATTTTCTTTTCCCTGCACAATGTGCAGTGAGAATTCCCTTAGCCCTTTGCGAGCTGAATTTCATGGGTATGGAGAAATACTGTGGTCATGAGATGGAGGAATGGCACGAGCACTCTGTGAGAGCTGAGCGCTGCTACCCTGCGCAGTGAGTGCTGCCCCGTGCGTCTGGCGGGTTCAGCGCCCAGGCGTCCCCACCTGTAAACGGTGACGCAAAGCTAGGCGGCGGCCACGCGGATGCACAAGAGGCACAGTCTGGCTCATCTCTGAGCCAATGTGGTGCTGTTTCCAAAGCGCCTCCTTTGAGGCAGCACGTACCTCAATGCTTATTTTACATGTTAAATTTCTGTACAATAGCATCCGCAGTGTGAATAGGATTTGGGACAAGAGTGCAGTATGGCTGCTGCAATCTCTCCTTGCTATGGTTAATAATTAATCCTTGAAGAAAAGTGATTCTTTTTTTTTTTTTTTCTTATCTGTCCAAGTAACTCTAGCACTGTGCACTCTCTTATCTTGCAAAAACAGGGAAAAGGGATGCTTGTTTGGATATGGCATTCTGTGCTGTTCTATATTTGTATTGCTAATGGGGTGTCAGATCTTTCAATTTTTTTTTTATGGAAATGCATGGGCATTCTTTTCTTTGTAATACTACCATGTTCTTGGACATTTTAGTTCGTTTCTTAGGAAGGTTGATTTCTAAAGCCTCGGTGTGCTCCCTGCTCTACGTAGCTGCAGGTGACGAGCCAGGGTGCGGGTGGCTCCAGCAGCTGCTCTTTTGGAGCAGCAGAGGCCTGGCTTGGTCCCAAACCAGATCATAGGTTGGGACTGAACTCACAAGGCTTTGTTCTGAGTTATATTTCCAGCTTGGATTTGTTGCTATAAACATCCATTCGTGATCTCTCTCCATGTAATGGCTGTGTTGCCACCACTGCCTTCAGAACGTGCCGTTTGCTCGTTGACAGTCCTGATTCCCTGTGGGTTATTGGTTTGGGGCTTTTAAAATGCCAGCTTAAGGAAGTACCATGACCTAGTTATTACAGATATGTTCATGGATCAAAGACTTTGTCAGACTTCTCCTCCTGACGAATCATTAACCAGGAGGAACACTGGAACTACCACAGGCTTTTCTTGAGCTGCTTCAGCAGTTTGACCATATGGCATATATCTTGGTCTCCTCATCTTTAGAGGACTTCAGAGGATTAGCTAGTTTAACCTGACAGGTTTTCTGGAAGAAATTTGGATAAATCTAACACAGATTAAACTTGAAAATACCACAGGGTGAAGTATCTATTCCATTTCCCCACTGCCCTTTAACCGCTCTTATTGGTTGTTCCATTGGCCCATAAAAATGTTGAGTAATTTTTTCATATCTAACTCACTGGGAGCCCCAGAGGTATAACACTGTAGTTAAGGGTGGGAGAGAGAAGAACCATAAGTTGGTTTTTGGTTGGGCTATGGTCTTTCAACCGATTTCTAGCTACTTTTGCATAGAGAGGCAAAGGGAGAGAGAGGCAGACGGTGCATATTTTCTAAGGCTGAAGTATTTGGGATGCAAGGATGAGGAGAAGCCAGATGATGGGTTTCAGCTGGGAGGATGAAAAATAGTAGTAATTTTAAATAACATGGTGAATATGCAGAGATGAAGGGATGCTGGAGCAGCTGGAGAGGGAGGGTTGGGTGCATTTCAAGGAGAATGGAGGTTACTTCAGGGAACAAGCAATAGGAGAGCTGAGGGGGTACTTACATAGATGTGCTTACATAGAAACTGTGCACGTGCACAGTTTCCAGCAGGAGTAATCACGCCCAGAATGCTATGTATTTTCTGTGATGATCAAATAACATTTATCATAGGAAAATGAGCCCTGGCTGCATTTGTAGTCAGATCCTATTTTGCGTCACCAGGAAATGCATTCCTTTACCCACGCAGTAAATTAAGAAACCATACACACAACTACGGATTCATTTATATAAGCACTACAAAATTGAGACTGTCAGGAAGCCTTGCATTAAAACCTTCATCCCTGATTAGAAGACAGCATGTTGAGTACTTCAACCCATTTTACACTTCAAAACAAGCTATTATTAGGGCATCTGTCCCTTCACACTCTCACTTAATGAGAGATGTTCTTCGGAGATGCAGCAATGATGTACAGCACAAAAAAATCATTTGTTAAGCATCTCCTGGGAAAATAAAAGGCTGAATCTTGCTTTTATAAGGTTGCAGTAACACTAATATATTGATCTGAATCTGGATAACTCTTATAGGATTAGTGTAAAGCTGCAATGCCCATGTCCTTTGTGCTTATTTAGACTAGAGGATCTAGCCTTTGGAACAATACGAGGACTGTTATCTTATGATTTAGCAGGAGGGTCCAGGAAATGTGGGGACCTAGGGCTGGAAATCCTTTAGCACTTGCTCATCTGCTCCCTTCTAAGTGCTGGGAAACCTAATTCTGATGTAAGGAGCTACTGTAAACCCTCCTGCCAAAGTCAATTGGAGGAGCTGGATGCCAGGAGGACAACACAGGCTGGAGGGCATGGAGACATGGTCCCAGGAGGGCTGCTCCTGAGGGACAGTTGGCCAGAGCATCTGGGACCAGGGAGGTCGCTTACAGGAGACCCCTTGGGAACCATCAGATGAGTTGGACAGAGCTTTCTCCATGGCAGCTCTTTGCTTTGATAGTCACTGATTTCAGAGGGAGCTTCTGAGAGATTTCCAGGGCCCTGCACTGCTGTACTGAAGATTCCTCAGTATGAAAATATCTGTTTACTAGTGTACTCTGTATGCATTATCTGCATTTGCTGTAGCAAGGTCTGCTCTCACCCTCCATATCAGAACTCGGCAGCCATCTGTGGTGTTACATTTCTTTGCAAGGTGTTATCTGCTCTGCTTGTTGGTGTAACATTCCCTGTCTGTTTGCTATGCTTAGTTGAGCATTTTGACTGGTTTCTCCTATCTCAGTTTCATCAAGTATTACTTATGTGATAGCTAGCCAACTGCAAGAGGAGGCAAGTGTTAAAGGAACAGTACTTTGGTTTCTTTTATTATCTCTCTGTGTCTCTTAATTTGAAGCAGTTTTAAACTTAGGAAAATATGAGATACAAAAAGACATCTATTGTATCTACAGCCTACCATGACTACTGTATGACAAATACTCAGATGGAGACAGATGGATTGAAAGATTGCTGGAGTCATATCTATGACCATCAAGCAACTTCTCATACATGCTCTTGGATTTTCCTCAAATGTGATATAGTTAAGGCAAAAAATCCCATCTCTCCATTGCAGACATAAAAGATTATGTTGCATAAATGAGAAATCATTGAATAATATTTACTTTAAATGTTTCTATAGAAATTCATGCATATAATTCTAATTGAAAAAGATGAACAGAGAACTACTTTTCACTGCAGCCCTAAGTTATTCAGGTTTGTGACTCATATTTGAGGGTAACTTGTCTTGAGTCTTTTGCAGCACCATGTGCTTTATTTGCAATGTCAGTGAAAGCTGTGTTGCCTTCTGTGAAATGTCAATGCAGTGAAATGCAGAGTGCCATCAGAGAGACCAGACGATGGTATGGCATGAGGTAGGTTAGGGTGTGTGGGGAGGTGTGTGCCAGGGTGGAGACCACTGTGGCATCGACAGGGAAAACTGTTCACATGCACAGCCCTGCCTTGCTGCTTGGCTCCAAGCACATGCTGCGTTTAGGAGCACCAATATGGAGAACATTGACCGGCTTATGCTTCTGGCTGCTTGCTCTTCCCTGTTAAATCTGGCTTTGCTTATTACAGAAATCAGTGGTCCAAAGCTGCAAACTGCCTATGTGCAAAATTTCATTAACTTCCAGGCAGTAAGACAGAGTCCCCCAGGCAAAACTGCAGATCTGTGAATCACTGTGTAATATAAAGGTGAATAATAAAGCAATAATAAAGGTGAACAGAAGAAACAGTACTGAAAAAATGTATTATACCTTACTGAGGCTGTTCCAAGTCTTGGCTGATATATCCAGCCTTTATCTTTTGAGAATGGGGATGCATAGGAGCCAGCTTTCCCAGGTCTCCCTCCATACCAAGGAGGGGTGTCCAGTGACACGACCACAGTCAGAAGTCAGAAAACTGCAACTAGGAAGAGAAATTCTCTTACGAGTATTTAGGACTGAAAAAGCGTGGCTATTACCTAGGCCAGTGTGTATAGCTCTGCTCTTCCGAAAGGCAAATATAATGTGAGCGGTGACTGTTTTTTTTGAGTACTTTGAACGCACTAATAATCTGACAGCGTGGTTTTCCTCATACTTATATTGCTTATTGCATCTTTTTAATATTAATGACTTATTCTGTTAGGGAATTCTCTAGGCTTTAAGAAGGGAGGAAAATGCAAATACTCTTCTGTGGTTTGCAAGCTCTGTTAGTGCAATCTGCTAAACCTCCCAAGGAAGTATAAGGACTCAAACTTGCACATTGCAAAAGCTGAGGGTATTAGATAGGTTCCTGAAAAACAGCACGGTGGCACTCATATTGCTTTACACATTTGCCAGCTTGCATAATGTTTTCCAGTCAGTGTGAAATAAATGATAGAGGAGCAAGTCACTAACAGATAACTTCACTTGCCAAAAGAGTACAGACATCCAAATTAAGGCACTGGGCACCCTTAAGATTTCAGGCTACCTTGGCAATGCTAATACAGCTGTAATGTCTCAAAAGTCTAAAATAGTTTAAGTTTTTATTAAAAAAAAAAACAACTTTCAGTAACTATCCATTGAAGTAAACAACTCTGACTCTTTTTACTTTCCCAATAGATGATTTTTCCTGCTCTGGACTAAATAATGAATTACTGCCTCTGATCCATAGGTAGAAAAATACTTTTTCAAGTCTCTTTCAGTCTGACACTGAAAATGAATCCACAGAGTGGAAATCCAGACTGAGTCAGCCTTGACATCAGCTTTCTGTGAAAGAAACACCCTTATTTCCAATTATCCAACTCAGTGGCGGCTAAAGTATTGACACTTCTAAGCTATAGTCATAAGAAATTAATTGCTGAGGCAAATTGTCTTGCTGTGCTTCCATTTCCAAGTTTTATTCCATTGAGGAGAAACTTGATTTTCTTGATTCTTGATTTTCAAAGGTCAAAACCACATGGAGAACTGTCTTGGACCTGTAGTTCTATTTTACAGTGATTGGGGAGGAATTAAAGAAGTCAAATTGTTGTAAAAATGACTGTGAGGCCACTGTTTGGTTTCTCTTTGAAGAAGTCTTGTGCAAGGATCTTGGTTTAAGAAGATGAGTTGGTGAATCTTTACAAGAATGCATTTTCAGGTCTGCTTAGGATTAGTACGGAGAAGTGGTGTGGTTGTACAAATTACTCACAGGATTTGTGCATGAACTCCAGAGCTTTTGCCCCAAAGCCAGCCCATTTCTGTTGCTTTTTAAAACCTGAGAAATGAGTGAAGAATTTGTAGTCAGAGACCCATAAGTGACTTTCTTTAGCCTCACTACACAGAATCACAGAATGGTTGAGTTTGGAAGGGATTTCTAGAGATCATCTAGTCCAACTCCCCTGCTCAAGCAGGGACACCTGGAACACGTTGCACAGGGTGGCATCCAGGTGGATTTGGGAGACCTCCAGAGAAGGAGACTCCACAACCTCCCTGGGCAGCCTGTGCCAGGGCTCTGTCACCCTCACAGTTAAGAAGTTCTTCCTCACATGGAGATGGAACTTCCTGTGTTTCAGTTTGCCCTTGCCCTATCACTGGCCACCACTGAGAAGAGTTCGGCTCCTGCCTCCCTACATTCTCCTCCAGGTACTTATACATATCGATCAGATCTCTTGTCAATTTTCTCCAAGCTAAACAGGCCGAGCTTGCTTAGTCTTTCCTCATACGATAGAGGCTCCAGTCCCTTAATCATCTTTGTTGCTCTGCGCTGGGCCCTTTCTAGAGGCTCCATGTCCCTCATGTCCTGGGAAGCCCAGAACTGCCCCCAATGCTCCAGGTGTGCCCTCACCAGAGCTGAGGAGAGGGGCAGGATCCCCTCCCTCCACCTGCTGGCAACATCCTCCTGATGCATCCAGGATCCCATTGGCCTTCTTGGTCACAAGGGCACTGCTGACTCATGGTTAACTTAGTGTCAACCAGGACTCCCAGGTACCTCTCTGCGGAGCGGCTTTCCAGCAGGTCAACCCTTAATCTGTACTGGTGCCTGGGGTTATTCCTCCCCAGATGTAGAACTTATCCTTGTTGAACCTCATGAGGTTCCTCTCTGGCCAGCTCTCCAACCTGTCTAGGCCCCTCTGAATGGCAGCACAGCCCTCTGGAGTGCAGCCACTCCACTCAGTCTGCAAACTTGCTCAGGGTGCACTTTGTCCCCTCATCTAAGTCATTGATGAGCAAGTTGAACAATACTGGGTCTAGTCAATACTGGGCCTAGTACTGATCTCTGGGCTTGGTTTCCTGAATTAGGCACCTCATTGTCTGCAAACTGTATTAGGGAAATGATTGTATTTACAAAACAGCACTCTAGTTTGAGGAGTTGCTACTGGCTGGTAGGAGACCCTGAACAGATGAGTAAGGAATGGGACAGCCTGGGTGAGGTGTCTTGCTCTGTGATTGCCTCTTAGGTTGTATAGGTTGCCTACATAGGACTGTGCTGGTTTTGTTAAACCTGTTAAGTAGTTTACATTTGTTGTAGCACTTTATTCTTCAAAATTTTGGACAGAAGAGGAAATGAGAAACCCTCTTGGTAGACAGCATCTCAGAGATGATTGGATGATCCAAGTTCTTACATCTCTCTGTACATTTAGCCTTAGGTCATGCGCTTTGTTCAGCAGCTGCTCTCAAATGCAATAGCTTCATCAGCGTAATTAGATAGCATCTCAGGCACTGATCATACCCCCTTGCATGTGAACATAAATGTGCACCTGCACTTCCTCATTGCGCTCACCCAGATAAATAACATCCTCACATTTGCAAGCTGCTAATGAGTTGCCCAGATGGCCACTTTGCTTGCGGGACCATGCCTGTTTCCTGTGTGTACATGTAATTGGGCCACTGTTCTTCCAGGAGTGACTCAGAAAGCAGTCAAGATCCAGAATCCCATCAGCATTTAAGGAGCCATCAGGAGCCAGTTGCATTCAAGTCTTTTAGCTAGTCATTGAGAGTCCTCCCAACGGCAACGTCACGGTTTTGTTCATTCCTTCCTGAAATGGAAGCCTAAGAAAAAGGAATGGTCCCCTCAAGGTGTCTACTTCCTGATGATGGTGAAAGGAATCAAAAGGGTAAGTTTAGACTAAATGTTTAAGATGACTAATGTTAAAGCTGTTATTTATCCAGTCTTCTGCGTGCCTCTACTTCTCTGCTCTTGGGATCCTCAGGGATGATGAGTAGCACCACCTATCGGGGGTCTTCATTCATAGGTTTGGCACAATTTGCATGGGAAACTCTAAAAATAATAATAGTAATGCTGAAAAAAATAGGAAAGATTTTGGGTCAATCTCAGGCCAGCTAATTATTTAACATCCCTTTTCCCAGATACTTTCCTTGATTTACTTTCTTATTTTCCATTTAGTGTGAGATTTTCTTTCAGTGCTTGAATTGGTCCATCCATAAATAAGATTAACTCAAAATATATCTCTCACATATTGAAGGAATATCATAGTTATCCTTGTTTCATTAATTTTCTCCTTAAGAGCAGCCATTTCCCTTTTTTTTTGAATCAATTTGTTGTTTATTAAAGTTTGACTTTGAAGTCTTACCTGTAATATGTACTTAAAAAAAAAAAAATCTTTTTGGCCTTGCTTTTCAGTAATACCTTACATTTCTCTTAAGTTATGAAATATTTCCACTCCAATTTTTCTTTAACGCTTCAGGGAACACCTATTTTGCTTGTAACTCAGGCACATCTACCTTTTCTTCTAAAAAACTTCTTGTATTAAAAAGAAACAATTGGATCATAAACTCCACAAGGGCTGGAAGCCCTCCATGGAACTGAGGAGGTGCTAAATTTCTTCAAAAACTGTTGAGGATGAAATCACAGAAGGTACCTTGTCTCTCACTTCAGCCAGGTTGCTTGTGCCTGAGTATGGTTAATTTGCTCTAATTGTGTCTTTCTCACCACAAGCTGAGCCTTCTTCTGAAAATAAGACTGAGGATGTTGTGTAAGGTGGGAACTCAAGAGGGAGGAAAGCCGCAGCAAAACATGCATTATGGAAGGTGAGAGAAGAGTATCTATAAACAAATTGCCCATAATGCGTGCATTTTGTGTTTAGTATCTAAGAGATCTTATATCTGTTAGTACCTTATCTAAGACAGTGAGCAAATCCTTGTATGATGAAGTACATGTGTCTGTCCCCACTGATGTTGCTTTCCTTCCAGTTCTCTGAATTCTTCAGACAATTAAAATTGGCGACAGCTTTCCCAAATGACAGAGATAGAATAAAGCACAGTATCAGGCATCTCCCTAGCACATATTCCCAGGAGGAGCTGTGACCCAGACTCTGGGAATAATATGCCAGAGGAAGAATCACAGCCTAGTTTCTTTTATTCTTTCACATAAGATCTGCTTCCAGTTACTGTCATGTGCAACACAGCAGATGAAAGAAATTTTGGTTTGCTAAGGATTTTGAGCTTTTTTTGTTGTTCTACCTTTGTGCAAGCTAAGCAAACCTATTAAAATATATATTTATAAAAATGCTTTTTTGTTTTAACCTGAGCAGAATAAATAAAAGCAGTACAATTTAATCTTTAAGAAGAATTGCATAAGGGATTTTTAATATCCCAGAAGCTGTTTTATGCATCTGGTAAAGCATGCTAGGCTATGAGAGCTTTGTTCCAGGGCATTTCATAAACAAAGTGTTTTGAAAACTTTCAAGAAACAAGACGCATCCAAAAAAAGAGGGAAGAAAAAAAGTGTCTAAACAGCATTACTGTGGGATTTCAAATTAGTGCCTTTCTGCAAATACCCCAAAGTCCTACAATAAAAAGTGAGCAGAATTTGAAAAAAATGCAATCCATTGAAATCAAGGGAAAATTTTGGATGATAAAACTCTCTACATTTTTTTTCATCAACTGGTTTATACTAGCAAAATGTAATTAAATATGTTTGTTTTATTATGAGGGGAAAAATGAAATGAATTATCTTGCATTTCTACTGCTATTCCCTGCCTCCAACTAAACAAACTATCCAGGAAGGATATGTATTTTATCAGGCATCAGTTATTATTTAAGTTCAATACCTTGCACCTTGGCAGTTGTCACACCTGAAATTGGTACCAGGACTGGTGGGATTCGATGGACCTGTTTAGTTGTGGCAAAAGATGGAATGGTATCAGATACAGATAACAGGAGACACTCTGTAATTAAATCTAACCGTAAATATCAAGAACTGCCTTTCATTTTTTATATGCTAACTTTTAGGGCATTTTTTAAAACCACCATTCTTTCTGGGTATGAACCATTAAAGGGGGTTGCTGCTGGTCTGCTGTTCTCTCCAGGAATGTGCTCTGTAGAGACTCCTGATTCATTGCTTTAGCTGGCTCCTTCCACTGGAAAAGTCATTTATTCATTTAATTGCCCTGAATGGTGCACAAAGCTGGAAGCAAAGCAGTACTTTTTACTGTGATGTTTTCTTCTTTCAGCCAGCAGCTGAGGTTCTGCGCTGTTCAAGCCCTCCTATTGATTCAGTGCAAGTGAGACCACTCCTAGCCTTGAGTTAAAGCTTGGCTCTGAATGAGATCAGCTCCACATGTGGATTTAAGCCATGAATTAAGGAGGAGCTGCAGGTAGAGTGGGGTCTGAGTGGAATCACCTCCAGTCACCATGCTTCTTTTCCCTTCCTATCCTTCTTCCTTCCTTGTTTTTCCCTTCCTATCGTTTTTCCTTCCTTGGTTTTGGCTAGGGCTTTATGAACTGGATTGGGGCACTAAAGCCTCTTTGGTGATCAAAATAAGGGGATATGGCAGTTACAACTAGGAAATCCTCAGTTCTGGACTTTTTGTCATGGAGAAAACTACACAGACTGAGATGAGGTTGAAACAATCATACAGAGGCTGAGATGATAAAAAGGTGCTTTCTAACCTTTAGACAGCTGTTTTTTTTAATAGGTTGCTGCAATATGGCAAGTATTATGAGAGATAAAGGTTAGTAGCTTTGAGAGAGGATTTAGTCCTGGTTAAAAATAAAAACTGAGTTAGCAGGAGAAATCTGATCACAAAAACAAAATCTATACAACAAATATTATTGCCAGAGCTCCTTGCATTCTCTTCAAGATGGTTTTTTTTTTTCAGAAGAGAATTAGCTAGTTTTTGTTTAAAAACAGGTTTGAAGATTTTCAGAATCAAAAACATTTACAATTCTTTATTTCTATTTTTTCTTATTGTTAGTAGTTTGGCATCCTATCAAAAGATCTTTAAATGTAATTTAAGAAAATCTAAACAAACTCAGGCTGAAATTTGAAAGTCTATATTCAAGTCAGAGGAAATTCTGACAATTTCATACAAAAGGACAATTCATAATGCCTTAAAATATGTGCGCATGAGGGATGTTTTTATTTTTTTTCTGAGAACTTTTCAAGAATGTATGCATTCTTTTACTTTATACTCAGAGGCTAGTTTCTCCCCAACATATCTACAATTGAAAATTCTAAAACTAGTCTTTTTTTTCTCATACTGACAAAATCCGAGACTCAACATTTTGTGTTTTTTTTACATTTTTAAATCTCAAGCAAAGCTGAAAACTAGAAGAGACCACTTTGAAAGGCTTACATTAAACAAAAACTACAGCAAGATTAAGTCTTTCTCCTGTAGAAAAGCAAAATAAAAAAAAAAAAAAGAAAAAAAGACTCTTCAAGTGAGTTTTCGGTTTCCCCAGGTAGGGATGAAACAGTGGCTATTCTCTCCAAGGCTCTTTACATCACTGCAAGTGTTGAGGTTTAAAACCTTGAATGTCTTAGTGTCAGATATCAAACGTGGGACCTCAGTGGGACCATGTGTCTAACCAGCAGTATTATAAGTTACCCAGAATGCTAACAGGTGCCTATCCAAGTAAGAAACATAGCACTGGAAAATACCCCTTGCACCCCTGACTCCAGTTCCTCCTATTCACAGGTAACTATATACTGTATATACATCACCCCACTCTCAGATTCAGTCACAAATGTTTACCCACATTTTCTAACAAACATATATTGCTAGACAAAAAGAAAAGAGAATGGCCTCCTTGTGATGCATATGCTTAATACGTCCAAATATCCTCTTCTACTGCTTCCTTGGCTTTGTTTTTGTCATTGCAACTGTTACTAGCAGAAGCCATTAAAGTGAAGTTTTATATCAATTTCCTTTATACCCTCTTGTGTTTTTTCTCACAAGCATGCAACTTTCCCAAACTCCATCAAGAGCAAGTTTCCCAGGCTTGGTTATGTTCAAAAGAAGAAGTATTTGGAAAGTTTGAGTCAAATCTCAAAGTGCCTTTAAAATGAGGCGAAAATGAGGAGCAAAGGAAACTTGGTAAGGTCACAGGACTTGATCCTGCTCCCATGGACATCAACAGCTACATTTCCAAAGTCTTCCCAGAGGATCTAGAACCAGGGACAGTGATTGTTGCTCTGCATTCCTTGTATAGACAGAGTTGCCAGTGAGTCTTAGTGTAAGCCTAGTGTAAAGGCCAAATCCCAAACTCAACAATGCAGCATGACCCTTGTCCAGGCCATTGGCTTCTGGATGAAACAACTAACCACAAGACTGAGTAGTCTGAAGTTTCTTAGATGTTTCTCACTTAGCAAAGCACGTCTCAGAAAAGCTGATGAATACAGATGGGAGAAAGCTGAGCATGTTACAAGTCCTGATTGTGAGGTATTTTTTGAGGTTAATTTTACTCTTTCTTGACAGCACCTTTATTTAAAAACAACAAATCTCGTGTTTCCTTTGCATAGATCATCACTCAGTCCTGGAGCTGAAAATTAACTTTGTGGGACATAAACTTCTTTTTATGTATATCTCTGTTATGGTCTGCTGCAAAGCCAGTTTCATGGTCTGTGTAAGAACCATCAAGTACAAACACAGTAAAAATGGTCAATGTTTGAAAGTTTTTGTAGATTTCTTCTGTCACTTTTGCACTGTAACAATCTCTGTTTTTCTGCACCATTTCCTTCTTCCAGAAGAGAAGTTGCGTCTGCCACACCATGTCCAAATTCAGAGCTGGCGCATCCACCAGAAGTGTGGAGGATAAACCCTAAACCAAGACTGCAAAGGAACCAATTTATATATGCATGTATGACTATGTACACAAGATACAGTTCAAGCAAGCATGTACCTGATCTGGATTTTGAAAGCCTAATTCTGTTCTGTGGCCTGTGAAAATCCCTATAAAAAATGAATAGTGTGTTGCATCCTAACTGACTACAAGCGTCATGACAGTCAAGTCAGTACAGCATCCAGAGCACGTCTGGAAGGTAGAGTAAGTACGACGCTAGACTCCTGTTTTAAGAGGAATTGTTCTAAGTAAGTTCCCTACGGACAGCTAATTTTGCAGCTACTGGTTAACAACGAGACAGTATGATCCAGGACATCCTAAAAGTACTGCATAGATACATATCTATCTTCTGTCAGAAGATATGTTATACATGATGATCAGTGAATTCCATATTCTTTCTGAGGCTTTTTGAGTACTTGCTCCAAGGGCAAGATTGATGACCTCTGTTTTGTATCTTATTCAATGGAGAAATTAAGTGATGGCCTTTGGGGATGGTCATATGTGAAAACGTTAGATATGGAAGCCATTTGGTCCATCAGGATCTCAAGGAATCTGCTTAGGATTTAGCAGATGTTGGTGGAGAATGGGTTGCAGAGGTGTATCTGCATTCCCACCCTTTCCTGGACCTTAGGTATTTGATAGATTAATGTCAATTAATGGTTACAAATGCTTGTAAAGCATTAAATATCATATGATCCTCATACCAATCAGGAGTTTTCCACTGATGTGTCAGCTCAATTCCTAAGACTCAATGCCTAAGCAAATATATATGACATAGACTCTTATCACCTGTAAATTTCATCTGCAGTTTTCATCATAGATAATAGTTTTCTGCCCTTTCAGTCCTAAAGTCTCATTTGCAGTACACGAGTGAAATCAGATTGCTGCATTTCATTGGCAGGCAAAAGTATCTTTGTGCACAAACTGTGTTTAAACTTGTAAAGAGATTAGCAGTCCTTCAAACTACGAGGCACTAATGAACCAAGTGCATTCATCAAAATTAAGCAGTATTCCTTTGGAATAATATAGCACTTTCAGTCTCACTTTTCCCTTGCAACTTCCTCCTTTAAGTCACTTACAAAGCAACTTCTGAGAGTGTTTTTCATCCCTGCAAGCTGTTCAGAGGGAGTATATTTCCAAAGAAGGAGCTAACGAGGTTCTCAACCCATCCACATGTCTCTCTCCCACCTCAGCTTCTACAGAACAAAATAGCTCAGATCAGCATCAACTTTTATTATCCTCACGGGGAGCTTGGGCAACATGTAATGAAATGTTTATTCAGTCAAGTTATCTAAGCTGGGGTTTAGGATGCAGCTGATGAGTACATAGAAAGCAGAGTGTGTATGTCCATGTGTGCATGTGTGTGTGCAGTTTGTGTGAGGATGGGCTAATGCTTCCTTGGGTGACAAGGTGGCATCTAGCCCAGCTCCCAGTGCTGATTTGGAGCAGCCTTCAAGGATGCTGTCACGTAGGCCAGTCAGTGAGAACGGAGAATCAGAGCTGAGCTGGGATTTCAATCACTTAGCCATGAAGATAGCAACATGTCTCTGCCACCACCGGATTCCTTTTACCTAGTGGAGATTATGTGGCAGAATGGTGGTTGCTGTGACAATGCAAAGGATATTTCATACTCTAGCAGGATGTTAAGCATGCTGAAGGATAGAGCTTGCTTTGTTGCTATGCTCAAAGTAGAAGCTCTTTCCATGCTTTTTGCTGTCACCAGCAGTCACTGGGAACGTACGAAAATCTCAGGCACTGCTCTGCTATTACAGAATCTTGCATATCCTCCTGGAGAGAAATCTAGTTGGCTGTAATTTTGATTGTGGGAAATGACAACTGGTGGGAAAAAAGAACTTCTTTTATGCCGGCTGCTCTCCACTATTGTTATAAAAATGTCTATGAACAACCCAGCTTTCTCTGTAAATCTGTCACTGATATTTGAGAGGCTAAAAAAAGGTCACCTTTTGTTTGTCAGTAAACATGGTGTCTAGAAGTGTTAGCAACATTTTCCTGAAAAGCATTTAAGTGAATAAATAATGAAATCCTTGCTACGTCCAAGGGCAATATTAAGGCAGTGATGACGGCTGCATGTAAATCTTTGGAGCTGCCCTGGTTTGAGAACTGTCCTACTCCTTTGGTCCTTCCTGGCGGGTAATTAAATATTTGAGGGAGAGAGGTTCATACTTGGGCCTCTACATGTAAGAAAGATTTTGGCTTTTCTTAACTTCCACCCATCATTTTCACTTTCATTAATCCAAATAGGCAGATAACAAAAATGCCTAACACGGTATTTCAGGGTCACATCAGCTTCTTGCGATGATTTACCACTAAATGGTGATTGTGTTATTGTTCTGCAAGTAAAGCCTATTTTATGAAGCACTCAGAAGCTCAGTCCTGACAAACTGTGCTGGATCTCCTGGAGAGCTACATTCTGCTCTTCTCAAAACATGTTTAAATCAGCAAGAACCGTACATCAAGAAGTCCTGTAGTTCGAACTGGATTTAGGATCAAAACTTTGCTTGTGTTGAGGGTATGTCCAAAAATTCAGTCAAAATTAGGCTGGTCAGTCAGGCTTACTTCAAAACCCGCTCTCCAAAGGCTGTGAAGTGCAGCAACCAAATTGCAGATGTCTCAGCCCCCTAGCAGATGCATCACATGCCACCAGTTGACGGCATGTGTTTTCTAATGCTAGCCCTGCTGCAAGCCTCGAGGCCCTGCTGTTCACTCTGCGTTCAAAGAGGAGTCCTGCTGGGCTGGTTGTATCTGTTAGCTCACCAAAATTACAGCATCGAGCCTTGGCTGCACTAGATGCGCTGCCGAGAGCTGCCTTCTCCTAGCAGAGTGCCACAGGGCGGGTTGCAAGCTCTCCACATTAAAGGCATAGCATGAGGTGAGCAGCAGGAGCTGCTGCCTGAGAACCTCTCACAGATACCACCACTTTCATTTATTTATTTATTTATTTATTTATTTTTACTTGCTTTTTTTTTATAGGATCATCAAGGCTGTTTCAACGTGCACCAAGAGACTTAGCTTTGCCCGCTCGTATGAAGGAGGAGTTGGCAGCCGATCAAAGCACCACCTGCTGCCTCTTGCCTCCCATTGCAGTCGCATCAACAGCCCCTTCAATCACATTTTTCGCCAACTATGAGGCTAAACATCAAAGCTTCACTACTGCTGCCATCACCCTCGCCTAGGAGGAACTGAACTGCCACTGAGGCTGAGGAACCATTTCTTTCAACCTAAAACTGAGGAGCAGCGTAGGCTAAAGCAGTGAGTACCTAGTTTGCCCTGCGCAATATTGCCTTGTGCACTGGCCGGATTGGATCTAAGTGCAGTTCCCAGAGCAAAGGCAAAAATTTATTTGAGAATACCTGTAACAAGATGAGGCCTGAGAGGATAAACATATTTTATTTATATATACCTATATATGTATGTGTATATATATAATATATTTCTCTATCTTCATCCTGCTAGAGTGGGAAACCTGTTTGTTCATGTGTATGCTTTGCCACTATAAATGCCTCCACGAAGTGTAGGAGAATTTTTGGTGTGCAAGGCAGATGGACCTGCTGTACCATCTCCCCACTGGGATTTGTGGTTGGTTAAGCACTGTCAGTAGCAGTGGGTAGTAATAACTGCCTTCTGAGGAAATGTGAGTTTCTATCAATAATGCTGTTTCTGGAGTTTTCTGCCTGATTTGCTTCAGCTCTGGGGTCAGGCTGAACAATTCTGTTCTGCCAGGCAAGAGAAGCTGGTTGTACTTCAATCACAGTATAAACTCTGTGGACTGCTGCTCTGCATGCAGCCATGAAGGAAACCAATGCAGAACAAAGAGAACGATGGAAATTCAAAGCTATCCTTCCTCCCCATCTGTGTTCTTCCCTTGCATGGTGTCTGCAACACGAGGAAGCAGTCCTATATAGAGCTTTCTTAGTAAATACCGAATCGATTCTTGTGGTACCCCCTCAGAGGCTGTACAGATGAATAATTTAAGGATAATCCTTACAGTCTGTTTTATACTATGTGCAATAGGTAGACACGTCAAAGGGTGGGAAGGTTGAAAGGCTGGTACATTTTCTTAATAATTGAACTGCCATCCAAACGTCTGTCTTCAGATCATCAGATGTCTCCTAGCTTGGGGTAGAACCCTGAGCTCCCTCAACTTTTTGAAGTTCCTGAATTCAAAACCAAGATCTAAACACTGCTCAAGCACTTGTTCTGCACTAGGTGGAAAGATCCACATTGGCGTGATTTGTGGCCAATAGCAACTCAGAGCAGAGATTATCACTGCAGAGAGAATAAAGTTCCAGGACATTTCTTTGAAGGAGAAAGAAGACATCAGTTCATAAGCTTTGTGTTAGATTCAGTGCTGAAAACTATGTTATAGGTGGACTAAATGTCAAGTAGAATTTTACATTTAAATTTTTTTTCTTCTTTTCATCCAATAATCAAATGGAGAAAAAGCTGCAGTGATCAGAAGATACAGTTCCTGGAAAGTGGGCCTGCTTTATCCTTACAGAACTCCTTCCACTGTAAGTACTAGTCCTCTGAAACAACTGGTAGTAAAAACCTCTCAGAACAAGCAATTTAAATTCAGTGGATGTAATTTGGCTTGCAGTTAGTTTCTGAAGAAGTAATGAAAGAGGTAATTAAAGACTGGGCAACTACCTCGAGTAAAACATTATTAATTAAACACTATTAATTTGGGAGAAACAGTTCTGAGGCCAGGAAAGCCAGCTCCATTTGTGTGCTTCACTCTCTCTGGCCATTCACAGAACAGGGAAAGAGGCTACTTTCCTAAGGTCTCACCACAGCCAGCTCATCCCAGGAGCCTGGGAGAAGCAGACCTGTGCCAGTAGATATCCAGGAAAAATCAAGGAGGTGGTAGGATTTTCCTGCTCTCACTCCAACAAGACAGTCCAACTTCACTGTCTAATCCATTTTGCCATCCCTAGAGACCCTTCTTGAACTATCTTCTGGAAGAATCATGGCATAAAAGCCAGCAAGGCCCTTCAAGGAGAGGTCTCTCTCTTGAAGGAGGTTGATTCTCCTGGGTAAAAGAGCTGGAGGATACCCAGAGGATACAATGAGGGTAGAAAGTGACTATCCAGTGAGAATTTCAGAGCAGAGAGTTAGATTGGTGCCTTGTTTTTGAGAAAGCAAAAAATATCAAAGAGAGTAAGTCCCAGCCTTTTAGTGGACAGTGCTCGAACCGTAATACCAGAGTAGACAGTAAATTATATCTATGAACTGAAGTGGAACAACAGAGTTGTTCGGTCAAAAAGTTGTGCGCTGTGAAATAAGCTTGTAAAAGAAATAACCCAGAAAAAAAAAATTAAAATGTCCAAAAGCTCTTTAAGTGAATTTACCATGATGAAGATAAATACTAGCATAACAGCATCTGTGCACACACCCATCTGCAACAGTAGTACCGTTGAGGCCTATGGGGAGTGTCTAACCATAGCTCTGTAGTGCATTACAATATATCTTGGCTTACATAAAGCTTGCCCCTGGAAAATAGGCTTCATGTGTGAGCTGAGGTGAACAGCTCTGGTACTAGCTCCATTCACAATATTCACTTTTAATTGTAGCAGCTAGTTTTAAACTACAATGAAATCAGCACTGTCATCTGTCAGTTTTACCATCCTATAGCACATACTAGTTTTAACAGCAACTTGGCACCTCATAGTGCTTTGTTCTCCTACCAAGAATTATTTCTCTCCTTATCACTTGCCTTCTTTCTGTCTGCACATGAAGCCTAAGGGAGCCATGAAACCTCCCAAGTAGCAAACAGCACACTAAATCGTCATAAACAAATATATATAGCTATAAACTTAACCAGCGCAATCAGCCTGCATGACATTCTTTTTTTTTAGTCTTGCATTCTTACTGGCAGAAGGTTGACCATACCCTTTTAACTTGCAAATACTGATTCCAGATAATAACTTGACCATGGAAATGTCACACACACTGGATGCCCCAGTGAACAACATGAAAGAAAACATTTGCTGTAATATCCTGTGGAAAGATGGAAGGGTAAGCAATGCTCCCTTGCCTGCAACGTACCTTAAAAGATAATTAGTTGTGATGTTGATTTTGTGCCATGATCAACATGAACAGCACTGACATGCATACAGGGTGTCGAGTACAGGATGTATACAAGGACAACACAGGCTTTGCAGAGGGGAATTTCTATTGCTCATGTTTGTAGCATTTGTGGGAGGTAACCCTGGTGGTCGCCTGCTCTTGAGAGTGTGGTCCTTGTAGAAAAGCACATGGTTCCTCAGTCTTTCCTTTGACTTGGGGCTGATTGCAGTGATGAGGAGTGAGGGGACATAGGGCAGGAGGAAGCAGCGTTAGTGCTTTACTATAAGTTGCTGCAGATATCATCTCCCCACAGGCTCTGGGTAGCTTTGCCATGACTGATAGTGCCTGGGACAGGAATGGCCCATCAGCCATCACACTGTGCTTTTAATATTGCCAAGAGGCATCATGTCTAATTAAGAAGCAGATTGGCTTTTCAGCCTTGTAACTTCAAGACTGTTTCCCCATTGCAAATCAGTTAGTGCAATGAAAACACACTTAATATCCTCTAGCAATTCCCAGGTGCCTTTTCCATTAAGATTATACGTTATTACTACATTAAGAAATTGCTATATATGAAGACTGTGAAAAGGGAAAGATGAGAAAATGATTAATGCTTCAATGCAAAAAAGTAAAAAGGAAAACTGGTAATCTTTTCCCTTTACTGCTAACTGAATCACTAGAGGATTTTTTAAGATCTAGTAGGACAAAAGTCAGCAAGGAATAATTCAGGTAGAGCTGATCCTGTCTTGGGATAGGAGGAAGGAGCAGATGACACTCTGAAATCCCTTTAAGGCCAGTTTATCTTCTAGAAGATTCTGAAAAACTCTTCTCTTAGTTCAGCGATGATTTACATTCATTCTGCATGGGTAAGAATGAATGTATCAGTGTCTTGAAATAGAGAGACCCATCTCTAGGACATTCAGATCAGGCTCATTTTTAGCTACTGGCACTCAAGATATTAAAACACCTGGAAAAAATATCTGATTTTGATGTACTGCATGCTACTGTGCAGATTTTTAGTAAGACCCGTATCTCATATAATCTGGATCTGAAAAAACTAATTGATGAATAAGATTAAAAGACACACTAAACTATTTCCCTTATAGCTCAATGTTACTTGCATTATGGCTACTTAAATTCTTTCTTCTTCCATTTTTATTACCATTCAATTACAGTTCATCTTGGATGATTAAGAGAGAAATACTTTTGCAGAATAACATTATTTACTTATTGCAAACCTATTTTTCTTTTCTTAAGCAAACACAAGCTTAGCAAAGCACCACACAAGATCTACTTTTTCCCTTCCTCTGTCTGGCAAGATGATTTTTTTTCTTTTATTATCTTCCAGTAAGTTTTTGCATAAACAGAAATGTATCCAAGTGTATAAAAATTTTTCTTAAGCTGTTAATCATTTACAGTCTGACCTTAAACACTCTTGAAAACATCTCTGCTTGTGAACAGTAGGAAGGGTTAGCATACAGAACAGTTCAAAACAGCAGTAATGATTTATAGCAAGCTGATTAGCTTTAGGTTTTATCTTTCATTGTGTAAAACTTTCTTCTCTGTTTTCTGGGTCTTGTTATTGCCATCTTAGATCTCAATTTTGAAAAAAGTCATAATCCAGCCAAGGCTGAGTAAGTGATATGACTCCAGCTTGGCTTATAACACTCGCATGCAATAAGAAGTGGTCCTTGAGATCATTAGATGGAGTTTTTGATTATGGATCAGGGACATGTAGACAAGCTGACAGATTTTCAGAGAAGAACTGAACAACAGGAACATGTTCCCTGAGAGTTGGGTAATTGGTGGTGTGGGAGCGGAAACAGAAGTTCAGCTGCTGAATGTGAAGGCTGGTGCAGATATCCGGGGACGTATGGACCCTCTCCCTCAGGAAGGAAGATGCAGGAAGATGTCAGGTCTCTGAATATGAGACCTTACTGTAGCCTTTGTTAATCACAATAAACCACTGGTTATCATGCTTCACAGATAAGTTGGATAAGTAAGTCCTTTAGGGACAGATAAAATTCCCTCCATCTGTACAAATGGGAGTTTTGGTGATTTTTCTCATTTGCAGACCGTAGCTGCCCTCGAGTGGTTAGTCCCTATGTGAATCCCGGGCTGTGTGCTCTGCTTGAACGGCTGTAGCTTCAGGGGAACTGATGACATGGGTTGATTAAGGAACCACAAAACCTGAGGGAGAGAAGTTTGTGTCTCTCAGAGGACTTCTGATTTCCCCCTCTAAGTGTGAATCAATCTTCTCTTACATGATGACATCTCTACCTTGGATGAAGACTACAGTAGATTCAACAAAGTATCTACAACATTTTTCACTCTTTTTTTAAAGCCTAACCTATAACCCTGTAAGTGAATCAAGATTCATTTGACAGATTCTTAGTATCAAATAGACCGAAGTGAATTGGAATGGTGCCAATGATCCCAGGAAGTGAGTTTATGGACCAACAATGTAAACTACAGACAATCTATTTTACTTTCTGCTTTGGAGCATTAAGGATTTCCCAAACTTGGTACTTACAAAACTTCATTGGAACTTTCCACATATTGTAGCCGAGGAGGAAGTAATTGACTGAGATTGTTAAATACTTTTCTTTCTTCATAGCCTCTGTGCTAAACAATTACCCTGACCAAAAGCTACGGAGGGACAGGTAAAGTCATTTCTTTTCAGCTTTCCTGCTCCTCCGCCCTTTCTTTCAGACAACAAAGCTGTTTTGTGGGGCCATGGAATGTCTAACTAAAACAAGAGAGAAGTGTTTTGCTTTTTTAACTAGTCATTCAATCCAGGAAATCAAAGAAATCTTTTATTTATCTTGATGTTAAGCTGGATTGCTGTGAAAAAAAATCACTTGCCTTTAAAGTGATATATGATCAGATCCTTACCCATCTTAAGAAATTCATTAAGTGAGACAATATTTACTGGTGGGAGACTGCATGAGGGAGGTATTGCAAATGGAATGACAAAGTTGCCTGGAATTTTATGAAAGTACAGATACCAAGCTATCATGATGTCTGCTTAATTAACAGTTGTTTATATGCTCTCTCTTTCAGACTTATTTCAACACTACAGAAATGATTCTAATAAAATCCCTTTGCGAATTGTTTTTCCTTTCGCACACTTAACTCATGATTGCAAAAATCATTACCAAATTTGATTATAATCTTTAATTAGCAGAGAAACATATATGCTGATTATATAGTTTGTGCCTATTTTCATCACATTTTGACAGCTTTTGCATTAGTAAATCTTTCTTAGACCTGAAGACTCTGAATTGCCTTGAACTGAGCTGCTTAAGGACTTATATTAGACACTCTGCTTTCCAATGACCTTGGAGAAACACATGTTACCCAGGTTTTTTTACTCCCAGGTGAGTTGCCTGTTCACCAGCCTGTCTCTTCTGTTCTCTTTCTGGCTTAATGAATCTAAAGAGCTTTCCTTCTCAGCAGAACAAGTTCAAAAGGTGAGAAGGAGATAATATCTCTGCCTAGCCTGTCATGCAGGAGTGGTCTTGTGGCTGAGCTTGAAGCCAAATGCATCACTTCTCTATCTACTGCATGGCCTCTTGGGTTGGTCCTTGGGGCTGCTCAATTGGTTTTCCATTCACAAAAACTTTTAAATTAGTTTATGGTTTAGGATGTTCTGAAAGGTGCCTGTCTCATGGAAGAGCCCCAGGGACTCTCTGCTTGACCCAGCATTCCTTGAATCTGAAACCTACATTTCTAGTGAGTGGATAAAATGCTTCAAAGTAAACTCAGAAGGGCCACAACTTCCCTGCCAAGGCCTTTGAGGATGCAGAGAGTAGAAGTTAAGGGTGGATTTATCCAGGCTAGCTGAAGACTCTATCCTGCAATACACTTCATATGGGAGTATAACTGGTTTCCTGCACAAACCCACTTTATATCGCTATAAAGTAATAATGTACGAAAATTCCACTTTCTCATGTGTCACTTAAGACAGATTGCAGACTCTGGATGTTCAGCTGCAAGATTTGCTTGCCACTTGACAGGTAAGGCTCAGTTCTGGTGTCGGTAAATTGACATCTTTGAAATTATCTGCCACTATCTCAGTCTATCAAGATTTTAAGCTGTGGATAAGATGATGTTTTTTAGCTGTTGTCTGATATTGTTTTGCTATGCAGTTCTAACCCATTTGATAAAATTGCATTGTTTATAATTGTGTGTATTTTTTTGTTGGTATCTGTATGCAAATGTAATTTATTGATTTTAATGGGTAAATAAGCAGCTAAACACTGTGGTATAAGGCGCTCCCCAAATCTTTATATAATAATAAATAATACAGCCATGATGGAGGACTCATACTGGAGCATTTACCACATGTGCCATTACATCCATAAAATAAAGCATTTAAAACTGTTTAAAATACTTCTGGTCTTCACTAGTGGTTGGAAAATAATTTTGAATGGTTCATTTGTGACAGTACTTAATTTTCTGTAGTGCTGTAGTTCTGTAGTGAGGGAGTGATTGTTACCAGAGAAATGACTATAACAGAAAGACTATGTTATTATATGTTTATTTTCCATCAGGAACTTCTCAATTCAAATCAAATGGGAATCAATGCCATGGAGAGATGTTTGCAATGGAAATATTTTTTCAAACCAGGCTAGTGCAGACCAGTCATCTGGAAACTGGTGAACTTAAAGCACCCATTGCATTTATCAAAGCAACTTCAGAGTCAGCCTGTTATTACTTCTTTACCTTCTATGGTTTGTTGTGCCAAAGCTGTCCTATGGATAAGAAGTTTGAACTGATGGACTCTGCTCTGTGATGTGACACAGGAGAAGAGGTATCTTGGAATTAGCCATCTGTCTACTTTGATCTCATTTAGGAATCATGTCAAATACAGAAGTGAAAAATCTCAGCCACTTCAAGCTAAGGTAACATGTCCCCTGGAACATGGTGTGTCATGTCCTCATGACAGCACAGATAATCCATGCTTTTGCATGCAATCCATCTTGGAGAGCCTGCTATGGCCCACATCCCAAAAGTGACAGCGATTTCCCTCTCCAAGGCCCTGACCAAGTGTCTGGGCAACTGCATATGATTTTCCCCAAAGTGTCTCATTTGTGAGACTCGGAATTTCAGCTGTCTCCAGATTCAGACCTTTTGATCACCTGGTTTCCAAAACTCATCATTCAGTTTTTCATTCTTCTCCCCCAAGCCTATATTTTTGTCCTAATCAGATCCATGCACCAGTTCAGTTAACACTAAATACTTGCCCCTGCTGGGGTATTACAACAGCTCCCACATTTTCTTCAGAGTTCTTTTAACTGGAAGTATGTAGCAAAATACTTTTCTGTTCTTCAAAAATGTGAGATTTCTTGTTTTTTTCTCTCAGGCAAAATTAGGATGCAAAGCCAAGACTTCAGCTTTAGGAGAGAATGAGCAAACTGAATTGAGCATCTTAATAGCTTTCATTTAGTCATATCAGACAGGGTCAATTGTCTGTTTTTAATGGATTTGTGCGATATGAGTTATATAAAAGTATTTGTATACATAAACTTTGATTGTGAACCTATTCCAAACAAAAATCAGAAAAAACAATGTGGCATCTTTTCATGGGTTTTATTTAGAAAAAGTAGTAACAAGAAAGGTGATCTTTTTGTGGGATTTCCTCTGAAAAGTTTCCTTTTGACATTTTCTGGCAAAGACCAAAACAAATATCTCTCAAACAAAATACTTTTAAAGGGAAATAAGTCAAAATGGAATAAGGTCACTGATTCTAACTAAGATTATCCACATAGGAATTTAATAGAATTTAATAACTTCATTTAAAAATATTTATTCAGATTGATGCTTCTTACTGTCCCCATACTGAAATATTTGACAGAACACAAAGCTTATGAGTACTGATAGATAAAGTAATGCACAGATAGATATTCCAAATGTGTTATGATCCTGTTTTAAACATTAGAGATCTCCCCTGTACAATTTGAAAGATAATTAAATGCTCCTCGAGCCATATCTCTGTTTGAGACATCCTTGAATACAAGATGCTGCCTATCCAGCACTTATCTCTGAACTGCCATCCTGGCAAATTAATCCTTTCAACTGTTTTTTTTCTTGGTTATCGACTCTGTTATGCTGGTCTCTTCACTAAAGGGGTTGTTTATATGCATCACTCTTCGGTTAGCTCTAAGTAGATGTTTGTTTAAACTGGATATCACTTTTTTTTTAAGGGACTTGCCAGTTGTTCATCTCTGTAGGTGTAGAAAGAATTAAACCAGTATTCCTGACAGCAGAGCTGATTAATGAAAAGCTCTTGAGAATGTACTTGCCTGCTCCCATTGTGGGTAGTGTTGTGTTTATGTGATAGCTGTTAGTGAGGCATGAGAAACGAGGACCCATGAGCATCCTCCCTGCATTTCTGTAGTTTCTAATGCGGTTTCTAGTGTATTTTTCCCCCTGTGAACAGGCAAACAAAGGCCAGGAGCCTGCAAGCTGAAGACAACATCTGATCAGAGCACAGACTTCATGGACAAGTGCAGTGCTTTATTCTGGGAAATCAAAAATAATTGAGTGTAATGAAAAACCACTCCCCAAATTTGTGGCATCTGCCTCCTGAGCAGCTGTTAAATACCTTTGGCTGATGAGTGGTAATAAAGCAGATATCATGGTGTGAAGCCCAAGCAGTGTGAGCATTGGAGGACCAAAGAGTTAAGCGAGAGCAAGGAGGTAAGGAGAGCTTTTTCCATAGCAGTGCGATCGGAAGGGTCTTGTTCACTCACTGCTCACTCCTTGTAAGAGGGAGAATTAGCATTTCTGGAGGATGTTTCTGCACTGAAGTCCCAGCACAGACTGGCCCTGGCCAGTGGCCTGCAGGAAGGCAGGGCACTCATTGAATGTCACCATGATGAGGGTGGGAGGGGAAGGGCAGATCCAGATGGGAGAGCCATCTCAGCCCCTTCCCTCCAACCCTGCAGGGCAATAGTGGGTCCTTGCAGCGATGCCCTCCTCCTTCCCTCCTCTCCTTACCTGTATCCCAAGCTGATCCTTGCTGAAAAGCCCCAGTGCTAGGGAAAGTGGTGAGATATCTGCCTTCACCCTCCCATCCTTGGGTCAGCTGGAGCTAGAAGCAGCTCGGAGCAGGGAGAGAGACTTGGAAAGCCCTGCAGACAACCACAGTTGCTGCTTCATCGCTGCTCTGTGTTCTTGGAAAGCCTGGAAAGCACCTCGCCTCCCACCCTCGACTTGGGATGTGCATTAGCGCTCTGTCTGTGATCCGTCTGGCACCTTTTCCAGGTTAATTGAGGACTTTGTGGCAGCCAGTGCCTGCTGCCTCCTGCTGTTCCTATCCAGGCTGCCGAGTCACCAGCCTTTCCAGTGGCTTTCCCACTGTGTGCAATATTATGCTTTTAGCTGCTGCATGCTGCAAAGAGGAGCTGGAGACGAGGAGGGAAAGCAGACAGGTCTGAATAATGGAGAGCGGGCCAGAAAAATGAGACTGGAGGAGGCAGATAGGAACAAATGATAAAAAGGGATTTCCTAGGTGATGGGGTAAGCTACTGAAATAGGCAAAAAAGGACAAAGCAATTAATTAAATTGGAATTTATTAAAAGCAAGTTAATTGCAGATTAATTGGTAATTAATTTCATAATTTATATTCACTATAATTAGATAACAGTTTTCTATCACTGATTTTTTGGGGAAGGATTCTTTTTGTCTAACATTTACTAAACTTTATGAATTTCAGCCTAAATTAATTCATGGCTATATGTCTTGTTTATTCTTGCTCCCATTTAAAGAGGCGTGTGCTCTTAGCCTTACTCTGCCAGATGTGCTATGTGGATGCTAAATGTTACTGTGTTGCATGTCCATCTCTTGGTCCCTTCCCTCTCCAGTGGCTACCTCAGCAACCAGGATAAATGTCCCTGACTGAATGACTATGGATCAAGATGGCAGAGTTGCCTTTTGGCAGGGAGGTCAGCACTGACTTAATCCCAGCCTTGGCCTGTTTTGCCAGTGTTAGATTAACCTTGGACCTTAATTTGTGCATTTTATATCCATGATAAAGTGGAAAGAGGTTTTGTATCCCATGGAAGAGACCAATTTCTAGCCATATGACCTGACTTGCCTCATTCCATACAAAAGCTATAGCCCCTTTTGGAAGGTACTGCTCTGTAGAAGAAGCACAGGAGTATGGTTGGCATTTCCTAGCTGCAAATGGTGGGTCTGAAACGCTTTGCAGCATTTGACCTGCCATCCCGTGTGTACCAAGGTATCATTTATCCAGCCTGTGTGTGGCCCTGAGACGATCCACTGGCAGCGGCAAGATGTTTGGAGGTGACAGTAATTATTATAATCGGTCCCTTCAGTTGCCTACTCACTTCATTGGCATGGCTGATCTAACCACAGAGCATGTCACATGTTCACAGCTGGACTGAAACACCACCCACAGATGTTGTTTAATAGGAGCCTGAGTAAGTCCACCCACTGCTGGTACATTCAGTTCTCCTAGAGGAGGCAGGTGTATAATCTAGGAAATTTTCCAGTTCAGCCTTTAGCATCATGAATCATTAATGTTTTGTGCTAAGAAACAAGGTCTTTTTTTACCCATGCGAGTCAAAAGCAAAAGACCACAAATACAGAAAATGGGTTATGACATCTGGCGGAGACCTTGCAGGCAGGAAGCAGCCGTCATTCCTTCATGGCAAAGCTTGCTGTCGACTTTCAACAGGAAATCATAAAACAGCCTCCCCGAATACTTTGCACTATATTTTTTTCGTGTGTTATCTGGAGTATTCACCACTCTGTCTGCAAGCCGGGGTTGGAGGCAGCTGACATTATGGTGAGGACAGGTGAAATACTTCAGATCTTCCACTGCAGATAGCCCAGAGATGTTGAGGCAGGTCTCTGCAGGGGTGAATTCAAGCCTTCTGAGCCAGGAGAGGTCTGTGCTTACTTGTGCTTACAGAGTTCACTTTTGCAATTGAAATGATCTAGTTTTCTTTGAGGGGGAATAAAATCTCTTAGACACATTAGCTGTCTGTATGGCTTTGAAGGGGGAGTAGACACAACTGCAGTTTGACCCTCTTTGGGTCCCTTTGCCTGCCTGGACCCTGTCACACTGGAGAAGGGGGCTAGTCCTGGCGTTGCCTGCTGCTGCAGTGGCAGCAGCACAGCACGAGAGGCAGGAAATGTTAGTCAGAAGTACGTCCATCTTCCTTACTAAGCAGTGTCCACTGGCTCTTTTTGAGAAAAGAAAAGGCCTAGGATATAAGCCCTGAAAGACCCTTACTCACATTGCCTTGAGAATTCCCATAGTCCTGATATTGTCCTGCAAGGATCCCTGCAAAGGGATCCTTCATTACATTTTTTGTTGGCCCTGGAATAACACCATACTTATGTGACCTCAGTGAACCAGATCCATTTGCCAATGGAATTTGACATTTTTGCCCCTATATCCAACAATTCTGTGCTCTGATAAATCAGCTGAGAGTGAGCAACTCAGGATGATTAGTCTTTTACTCCTGTTCTCTCTCTCTCTCTCTCTCTCTTAGTATTTTGTTCTTAAAAAACTTCATTTAAAGAAAGAAAGAGAAAACAGAAGAAGTTTCAGATCTAATGACTGTGTTTATTAGAGAGAACAGTCTGTGGAGCTGCTGCCTGCTCCCTGCAAGCTATAGGCACAGGGCAATTCAAGTAGGCTTGTCCATGGCTAGCGGATGTGCTGCACCCTTGACTTGGGGAAGGACACTTTCTTGGTATTTGCAAAGCAGCTGACAGCAACACTAGATGGTTTTCTGAGGAGAAAGCTGACACAGCCCCAACTAATGCCTCCCCTTTAAAGCTAGGCTATGGCGCTCTTGCCCAGATCTTCCAGCTATGAGCCATCAGTTTTACAGAGCATTAATCAGGAGCTGAGCTAGCCATACGTACTGATGGGTTTCTTAAAGATACTAACTCTGTTCTAGTTTGTTACACTTTTATTGTTGGAGTGAATATCCTTGTCCTTCAAAAATTAAAAACAGAGAATCTCTTGCTACATTTTTGAAGTAAAAATCAAAATGCTCTTGGGAAAATCACTTGACTTGAGACGAGGAATGAGTTGTTTCCACTTCCCTCAGTTTGCTCAGCTTTCTCAGGGGATTTGCTCAATGACTTGTGATTGATCTTTGCCAAACATGAGGGTGAATATTAACTTCAGTCCTGAGGCACTTTGGTCCCTGGCATGTATCTGCCAGGAAATATCCAAGGAGAACCAATTGCAGCTGGCTGAATGCACAGTCCCATTGTGATAAGTTGAAAGATAAAAACCTCAGAGAAAATTATTTTCATACACCTTCAAGTAAACTTTCTTTACAAAGATATCACTGGGGTGGAGAAGGAAGAAGAGTTCTTCCTCTCCATGTGTAAACTCATCAAGAACTACTGTAATAGAAAAGATAAATCTCTAGGCTTGACACTCAGCCATTAAATATTTTTAAGATCAGATAGGGCAGCTGTAAGTAGGTAAAACTGACATTTACATGTGTTAGCTCCTTCTTGGGCTATAAGAAGAGTGGTAGCTTTTATTAAGTGCTTTGAAATCTTCAGTTTGAAGGTGCTCTGTTCTACTCAGAGGGACCTAGACAGTTTGGAGAGTTGGTCATCTATCGTATGAGGAAAGACTAAGTGAGATGGGCCTGTTTATCCTGGAGAAGAGAAGGCTGAGAGGAATCTGATTGATATGTATACATACCTGCAGAGTGAATGTAGGGAGGAGGGGGCTAAACTCTTCTTGGTGGTGGCCAAAGCAAACTGAAACACAGGAAGTTCCATCTGCATGTGAGGAAGAACTTCTTTACAGGCAGCACAAATTGTGGAATCTCCTGCTCTGGAGATCTTCCAAACCCACCTGGATGTGACCCTGTGCCACGTACTTTAGCCTGGGCTATGGCAAATTAAGTTTTCTTTTGAAATGTGAAAATTGCCTCAGCAGGACATTATAAACAGTTCATCTTTAACTGGTCTTGGCACAGATAAAATCAAAACTCTTTTATCAGAAGCACACCTCTCAGGACTACAGATTATAAAGTCATTTTGCATCAAATTAGGATGTTTTCCTATAAGGAAAAAATTTAATCTGCAGTTTCTCGGCACTGTCTTCCAAACAGTTTGTCCTCAGCACAATGCTTGAACTCTCCATACCATGTCTCATAAGCAGGGATGCCGAAAAATGGCATCAACAATCATAAAAAATGCAAAAGCATCAAATGCTTAATTACAGCCCGAGCTGCTGCAGAAGACTCGGTAGCTGAAATGGTTGAAAAGCCACAATTTCTAAGTCAGGCTGACTATCTAAATCACACTAAATTCTCTGGGGTCTGCTGCAGTCAGTAGTGGGGAAATCAGAGGCAGATGAAATGAGCAATCCACTGTGGGGCCTGATGAACAGGAGGGTGATTCAGAGCTGACACTACCATTTTGTTTGGCAGATGCAGCCCAATAACTCACTCACACCGAGGTGTGTCGTGAGTGAGTGCAGCTCGACTCGTTCTGACATTGGAAATACGCTGGGGCAGTCAAGTCATTTGCAAAGTTCCTCAACAGGGTGCTTCATCACGCAGCTCGTACATCTGGAGTGCCTCAAAACATGGGCTGGATGGGCGAGATCACCGCCACGAAGTGGGGGAAGATGCTGCGCAGGACCCATTCCAGGTACCAGATGATGGTTTTTCTGGTGGGAGGTGTTTAATGTCTTCTTACAGACTGAAATGATCGAGTCCCACCACAGTGCTGAATCAAATACATGACAGAGGCTGCAGCTTAGTGAGTTACTGCCTTCAGCAGATGTGTGGTAGGCAGTTTTTCCCTTGAAGAGGTGAAGTAAAATACATCAGCTCAAACCTCTTTGCATGACATTGTGATTTACCCCTGATTTGCGATTTGTTTAAAAGCTACAAATGACAGATTATTATGACTTGGAGTCTGTAAGTAGTAATTAATTAAGATGAGGAACCTGGAAGGTTTGTCTCATGCCACAGAGGAACCCAGCAGATGTTCCCAGCCAGGAAGCCTGGGTGGCTGCAGCATCTCTTCCCAGGTCCCCCTGGAAGAAGCTTGCCAAAGAAAGGCAGGAGTCTTGGTTTTCCCCTTTAAAAAAAGCTCTGAGTGGAGGAGGAGGTGCGACTCCTGGAAACTTGGAAGCTAGATAAGAAGCTACACTTTCCTTATGTGATTTTTCTGGGAAATGGATGGAGGATGATTAAGGCATTCTTGCATTGCAACAGTGAAGGTGGGTGCATGGATCTAGGTGTGTGAAATGGAGGGTCCCTGGAAGGAGTGAGTGGGATCAGAAGATCTGTTATGATGGAAAAAATCAAATTTATCTACATTGCTGAGTAGCTTTGAGCCATCCTGTGTTGGTGGTGCCTATGTCAAGTAAAGGCAGACCTGGAATCAACTCCAACCCTGTCTGACACTGGGTGAGACACATTTTTGCACCAGAATAAGCTCAAGCTCACACAGGAGGAATATTTCCAGATGTGTTGGGTCTTCCATATCTCTCTAGTTTGTTGACTTTTTGCCACATGAACATTTTTTTTTCCAGCATTTCATCCATTTCCTTAGAAGCTTTCTAGTCTTAAAA
Organism: Nothoprocta pentlandii; assembly: GCA_013398315.1. Classification (NCBI taxonomy): domain Eukaryota; kingdom Metazoa; phylum Chordata; class Aves; order Tinamiformes; family Tinamidae; genus Nothoprocta; species Nothoprocta pentlandii. The sequence continues at coordinate 2,801,007 of VZSG01000035.1, forward strand.
ACAATTTTATCGTTTTTCTAACTTTACAAGCTGGGACCTGATTTCCTTGCATTTAGGATTCCTTATGGTTCCTAAATGTACTCCTCCCCAAAATGGTAGAGTTAGTATCTCATCCTGTAAAGAAATGTTAGAGAATATTTTTTATATAAGCCAGATAAATGGTTTTGGAAGACAAGGCATTTGTCATAAGGCAGCATTTTGGCAGCAAACTGAGCTTCAGTGAACAGTGTTTTCCATCTTGTTGCAAGACTTTGAAGATTGAACCTGCATTTTCTCCTGAATTTGATGTTTTAAAAAATCATGCCTCAATTCTATATTAAAAGAAGAAAAAAGGAAAAACAACCCCCTACATTTTAAAAGTATGAATTCTGAGAAAAGAATGGAGAAGAGAGGTTTTTAAAAATTCTTTCTTTATACTAGCTTTATCTGTTACCTCCTAATGTGCAGTTTTGCTTGGTGAAGCTAAACGAATCACATAGAGAAATAAAAATGAACTCTCTGAAATGTAAAGCCAAATAGAAAGCTCAAAAGCTACAAGAGAAACCTTCATGTAGTATTACTGGGGGACATATACTAGAGTTTCCTTCTTTTTTTATTATGTCAAATGTCAGCACCCTGGATGGATTATGACAGGATTGAAAAACAGCATTGCTTTCTGTGTAAGCTACAACTAGAGAAATTGTCCCAATGAGTTAAGAAAAAGAAGTTAAGAAAAAAAGAAATAACAAATTATTGCAGTTTCTTTTTTCAGATGGTCATTGCATTTCTGAGTAAAAGTTTAATAAGCCACCAAAAGTGGTTGCTTGAAGCCTGTAAGGCTCATGGGGGCCTTGCAAGGACAGCAGTTTGTCAGCTCACGTTTGAGCACCAGCAGAGCAGGAGCTCTTCCCTCCAACGCACCAGCTTTGTGAATTATTGTGTGTGAACCCTGATGGCACCTAAATGACTGGCTGTCCTAGAAGAGACTGGTAGGTAATGCAGCCACTTCAAGGCCGTTCCCTTGGCGTGTTTCCTCTTTCTTATTTATCTCTAGAAGGAAGTCAAACACTGCTCTGTTATGCGTCACTTTGTGGGGCTCTGTGGGTATCATTGGGCAGCATTTGCAACTTAAAGGAGAAAAGAAGAGCACAGAAAGACTAAATCTGGAGGAGCAAACAGTCGTGCCCTTATGGTGACAAAGCAACCTAATGCAGGAGGCTGTTCATCTTTAATATATATATTAAAAAAAAAAAAAAACCCTGCAAAACACCGACTGGGAGACCTGCCAGTGAAAATTTCTGTTTCGACAGCCAGCTGTGGGATTGTGCCAGAGATCACGTACACCAGAAAGGTGATGTGCCTCATGCTGAACTTCCAGGTATTTGCTTTTATAATGCAACATCCTGAAAGACGAGCAGGCTAGCATGGAGCAAAGAAGAGAGAGGAGAGGATAACCATATTCATGCTCTGCTTTCCCCCACTGCTTCTTGTTCAGCATGTTTCGTCGGTGCCTCAGATCCAGGGGGGCCCTTTGCTGTTGCAGCCCCTGGCACCAGCGCTGAGCTCCCTCCTGCCGCTCTGCTTGGGAGGGCTGGGGCAGGGACTGAGGAGCCTTTTCAGGCAAACCTGTTTTCCAGGCAGGAGACCTGTCTTCCAGGCTTTCCCTAAATGCACCCAGGACTAGGCTTTAAATGGGCAACATGCAACAAGCTGATAAATCGCAGGGTAACTTGCCTGGGGGAAGTTTTATTCTTTGTTTTCCTTTCAGCCAAATTCATTTTTATGCTGCAGCACACAAATTTCTCTGTTTTAAAATGCCTTTAAAGCAACTGTCTATTTTCAGGAACGGTTTAGGGGTGAAAGCAGGTGACTGAATTTTTTTTAGCAAGTATATAGATGTTCTCTGTGCACACTGGATTTGCTCCAGGGGCTCTCAAAGCTGTAGGTCACATGGTGACTGTATAGAAACAGAGGCTGTTTGGGGTTTCCTGGGATTAAAGTCTCAAGAGTATTCAACACATTGGTCAACGTGCTGATGTCCACATGCCCAGCTCTGGAGTGTACTACCTATCTAATGAGAAGCTGGGATTTTGCATTAGTTGTGACTGTTATTCAGGGAATTGTTTTGAAATTAAAGGTCATTTAGAAAACCAAAAGCAAAAAAAAAAAAAAGAAAAACAACTTCAAAAAGAAGAGACAGAGATGAAAAACATCTTGCTGTACTAGGACATTTAAAAAAAAAAAAACCCAAAGTAAAACCTTAATATTGCTTGCAGAAACTTGACACAGGGGTTACGAAGCGTTTGGTGATTTTACTGGATTTTCCTGCCTGTTCCCAGCACTGAAAACAGATACAAATCATTCTGGAAGCAGCAAACTGTCAAAGGCTTCATTCCTTTCATTCCTTTCTTGTCATTTCTCTTTCAAACATGGATACTTGTGTTGCAGAGTTTATTATTAGCAACTATGCCTGAGACAGAGGGGGGTATTACTGGCAGGAGAACTATATATATTTTTCTTCCTCAGACAAAACCATTTATTCTTTTTTGGCATTGGATGGTTTTGACCAGCTTCATTATTCTGCAGGAAGATGTGGGAGTGGAACGGAGCCTGTTGTCATTGAAAAATCACCGTGCACAACACATTTAACTCCCAGGTTGCTTGGTATTCATCTGTATAGCTGTCCAGCACCCTCCAAGCTCTATTGCCAGTTAATGGAAGATAAAGCAATCAATACAAATATTTGTGGTATCTATTGTGGAAGGATGGCATTTAATTAAGAGAAGAGCAAAACAACCCATTTCCACTTGACAGCAAAAATATAAAGGCCTAAAACAACTGGAATCATATCTCTTTGGGGTGTTAATTCTACCAAGAATCTACCCAGTTTGGTAACTATGATCCATGATATCTCTATGTCTACTATTCCCTGTTGAGTCAATCCCGAATTTTCCCTACAACTTTTCTGAGCATTGAAACTCCGTGAATGTTTAAAGAGGACTCGATGTCTGAAGTGGGTTGTTCACTGACACAAGCCCTGATGTCTCCAAAGCTTGCAGAGCTGCCCTGCTCCAACACTGCACCGTTGGTTGGGGGCTGGCAGTGAGCAGAGGGGAGATGCTCTTCCTCCCACACGGGGCAGCGCTGGGCACCAAGAAAGGGACTCTGCAGTGACCAGCACTGCTGTGCTGGGTGTCTCGAGAGCAGTGCCTATGGCCTCGGGTCCCGGAGGTCCTTCTGTGGTGCCCAGGGCACAGGGAGGAAAGGCAGCATGGGCACAGGGCTCCTCTCGCTGAAAGTGCCCTGAAATTTCTAAGCTTAAATGCAGAAATATTCATGTGCTCCTGTGTTTTGGCATCGCCTCAGTCTCTTCCCTTAGAGAGCAGTAAAGTGAAGATCATATTAAGATGGTTAGAAGGCCTCATCTTCTTTATTTGATATGCCAAGTGGAATAGTCTCTACTAAGCCCCTGTAAATTATTGACTTCTTTCTTTCCTAGCTGGAAAAGATACATATTTTTTCTTTATAGCTTCATGACAGATATTAAAACATGATAAAATGAAAATGGTTTTGCACTATAATTCGGGGGGATTTTTGTCCTGAGAATGGAGTGGAGCAATATACAATAAATGTTGATTTTATCACTGCAGCCTTCTCTGAAGGAAAAAAAAAGATCAGTATAGATTTAGGAGAGTGCAGCATTTGGCAGTCTTACCAGACTTGTAATACATTACCCGTATTTAAGCATTAGAGCTATTCAATATTATATCAAATTAGGTAGCAAGAAAAGGAATTAGTATAGCCACAGTCCTCATCTAATGGCTTGCCCAGAGCCCATCAGACTCAGTGAGCAATAGGCCAGTCTTCATCCAGACACCTTGCTCAGGAGTACGAACACAAATGAAAATGTACAAGTGCTCATGTTTCTCTCTTCCAAGCAATACTTCCCTCTGCTCAAAAACTAAAATTTTGAAAAATAATGTTTAGCGGAATTTTGACCACTGTCATCCAGCCTAAATAACGTGTTTGCACAAGGAAGTTTCAAAAACAACTTCAGCCACACACAAAAAAATCCTTCGCGTAGGAATGTTTTTACTGTGCTACTCACCAATAACTGCATCCTGCCTGACCCTCAGAGGTTATGGAGGTGTGAAGGAATAAATATAGATACAAATCAGTGCAGTATAGCTTCCTCAAACTTCTCTCTGAAAGTAAGGTAGGAAGTCAAATGAGGCATTCAGCATCTCATTCACAACCTGATAAATTAATATTTCTTTACTCTCAGCTGTTTGTTTTTTTACCACCCCAAGCCCCCATGACTCTATCCTTTCTATGAATAACTCGATAAATATTTTTCCAGCGATAATCCAGCTATTATCATGTGCACCAAACTCCATACTTCACGGTTCAGGGGTTTTTAGAAACTGTATTCAGGTGTGTGTCATTTCCACAGGTACAGGCGATGTTGCGAAGCACACAGGGAAGAAAGCGGGTAGTGTTTGTGAGCAGAGCAAACAGTTCATTGAAGCTGGCAAAATCAACAGACTAGGGGAATATAATGAAAGCAACAATGGGGGTAAGAAAGGAGAAGGAGCCGTAGGAGAGGAGCCCTCTGAGGCACTCAGAGAGCCAGTAGGAGCAGCATGAAGGACCAAGACTTTAAGCTGGAGTAACTGGAGTTTGTATGGATTTGAGCAAAACCAGAAGGACTCTGGAAAGCCTGGGCAGTGAATGGGGACAGGAGGTCAGGGTTTGCTTTTTTAACTTCAGGGCATGAGGAGTTGAAATGAGATTGGCTGTGGCCGAGGGAGAAATGGTTTCAGAAAGAGGTGATGCAAAGGACAAGTAGGAAAGTGGGTTTTTTTTTTTTTTTTTTTTTT
>VZSG01000035.1:2805890-2844505 GCA_013398315.1 Nothoprocta pentlandii
TTTTTTTTTTTTTTTTTTTTTTTTTTTGAATCCAGCAAAATAATCTTGTGTACATCCACTTCCTCAGAGTATGGGGTTAAGCAAAAGGAGTCAACTCTATAGTTACTTTGCTATTAAGGATGATTTCTAAAGAGTTTCCAGTGCTTGGCAGATCTGGCATCTCAAGGACATGACTGCGTGCTGTTCTGAGTGCACCCAGACACTTCCAAGGCAGATGGGAACTTGGGAACATTCCCAAGTGCATTTCTGCAACACATTTTCCCAGCTGCTCCAAGCCATCCCCATTCCTGAAAGCTGTGGGTCTGTCCTATCTGGGGTCAGAAACTGTGTTAGGAGTAGAGCTATTATTATTAGTGAAAATGCTTCCTTCTTGTCCTTATTCTCTTTCTCTTCTCTGTTTGACTTTCCACGGGGTAAATATTGCTGAAACGGAATCACAGCTCTTTTTTTTTTTCACTGTTGTAAGTACCAAGATACAGCAACCAATTTTACTTCTAAACTCCTACTTTGTGCACATCAATCAAATATGGTAAATGTGCTTTCACATTACCCAATGGGATATTTTGATAGGAAAAATGTATTCAAACTTGTTAATTTTACTTTGGGCTTTTATTTTTTTGACTGTCAATTTGGAGAAGCCAGGATAAATTAAAAAACAAGCAAACTTTTAAGTTGCTGAAAAAATAATTCAGGGCTATTCTTCTGTCCCAGAATGCTATGAACTGATATTCACAATTTATGTCAAGGAAACTGGAGGAAGTTATAATAAAGAAGAGAGTTATAAAGGCATGGATAAGTAAGTTATATTGAGGAAGAGTAGCATTTTGTGAGGGAGAGAGAGTTGCATAGAGCAGTCAATGAGTACGTTGAGGGGACAAATGTGAAAGTCCTATCTTCAATTAACCATCAAAATATAAGAAGACAAACATAATAATAAATGAGCACTTTCTTATAGAGAGGTTACCACGGGAGTTGTACCGCACCTATGGAAGGCAACGTATTTCTAAGTGACGGGAAAAGAAATGGAGTTCAGTGCTTATAAATGTCAGCCAATGCTTATGGAAAAAGCAACCTCTTTACACCATGAAGGCCTGGATTCATTTAATGAATTCTACTTAGATTAGTTGCACACAGCTCCCCTCTCTGGAAATTCAGGTGTAGTTATAGAAGAAAACATCAGGGAAAAGGAGGGGGAAACACTTTCCAGAGCAATTGGAAACGAGCTGGAAACTGGGGCATGCAGATGCTGCGACAGGCGGCTGACATTAGGAAATGTCAGAACTGTAGTCGTATTAGTAGAATCACTTTCTTATGCATGTGGAAATGGAGATGATGTATCATTTACAAGTGAATGAAGACTCAACACTGGTGACTGCTGGACTGCATAATATGGCCACAAAACGCTTCCATAATAATGAGGCCAGGAATTTAATGCACAGCTGTAGCATAAGTGTGGAGGAGATTAGGACAGACTTTCAATAGATTTTTAGGTTCTCCCTTTTTAAAAATACCTTTCATCTTCAATGCTGACTGATTGCATACAGTAGCTGGTGAAGGCAAGAAGCAAGTACAGCAAAGTGTTGCAGGGAAGATATTAGCATATTTGAATGTGCTGTCAATGTATCTCTGGGATGTAAAGAAAGGACAGGATCATGATTCTGCAAGGTTTGCTTGTATAGAGGAGGAAGTCCTTTTAAGGAACCAGTATTACACATACCACATATAACCACACATACAAAGTATTTTTCCTTCTTTTCCACATTTAGACAAAACAATCTTTATCAATAATAGTTTGGTCAGAAGTAGAAGTGAAGGCTTCTAAGTCATTTGTCCAATTGTGGTGGCTGGTGCTGTGTTTCTCTTGCCCTGAGGCAGGGAGGCAAGCAGAAAGCAGCAAATATTTTTGAATATTATTCGCACTTGATTGTAGCAAAGGACACGAGCGAGGGATATCATGGCAGGTAGATCTATGCTTATCTGAAAATTTTATTTCAGTACCTATCCAAGACCAGGTAGTTATTTCCCAAGACATATTCATTCATACACAGTAGTTTCAAGAAAATTAATGGAAACTTCTAGTGAAGGTTGAAGCACTAGACCTTTCCAGCCTTGGGAAGTCCCCGGAATTGATTTGCAAGTGTAACCCCAACAACAAGGGGGGCACATGGTCTCCCATATAGAAAGGGAGAAGAAAAAAAAAAAAAGTTGTCTCCATAAAGAGGTGCCAATTTTCATATGCATCATGAACAGCTGGTCTATACTACCACTACAGAAGAGTATCATCCATATAAAATACAGAACACAGCTTTGGTGTGAGATCTAGATTAATTTGGCCATGTCCTTGATCACTATTAATCAAAACAGAATAGCTCTGTAAAGATTGGGCATTTGTTCAGAACCTAAAGCTTGTTCGCCTCATAGTCCAGCATTACCATTTTTCCATATCAAATGTAGAGAATCTGCTCTGAGACTTGATATGAGTGAACAAGCTTTTTTCCTTAAATGAAAATGTTGTAAAGAAGTGGATTTGACAGCTCACAGAATATACTAAAGAGCTTTGCTGAAGTAGTATGGCTGAATAAAACAGGATTTTCTGGTGCTAATTTCTGTGATAAGAGTTGGTGTGTGTGGTGTCCAGTGTATACAGCGAGGCATCATGACATTTTGTTTTGCAATTACGTGCTACCTTGCATTGAGCTCCCAGGCATGAGCTGGCAACCAGGGGAGTTTAAGGAATCTATGCTTAGAGCCATGAAGAGAAAAGTATGCCAACATGTGCTCTTTAGTTCTCTCTGTAAGGTAAAAAGTGGCAGCTTTTTCAGCACCATGCTTGGTTAGTGGTAGGGATTTTTTTTTCAATAGTGCCAGTTGCTAATTAAGGGGCTTGTTAATGCTAAGAAGGAATTTTGAGGTTAATCTGTAATCCACAAAACAACTTTGATGGGTGAAAGCGCGCTCAGCATGAGAGAATACAAGCTATTATGACACCAATTTCTTCAGTCATGCAGAAAAACAACATGACCAGCTTGTGTTCCTGTTGTGCTCAGAGAAACAAGAGCTGTAAACCTGACATGCTACAGTGACACTGGAAATCCAGGTATTAAACTCCTCATATACATTGTTTTCCCTTTCTTTGAGAATATTCTTGGCTCTTTCTACGGGTGACTAAAGGAGAACTTGGTTAGCACATGGGGTTCACAGCATTCCCTGGTTACCTGAATATCAGAGCATTTGAGCACTTCATTGCCTTGAGTCCTCACCTGTTATTTGCTCTGTAGGAATCTGCTTAGCTTGCTGAGCATGGCTGTATGAGGAAGGTTTTCTTTGGCAGATCTCTAAAAAATCAGAATGATTTTTAAGCTGTGGTAGGAGCGGGATACTTCGGAGCTTTTGGGTCATCAAAATTTTTAAATCTTTAGATCCCTAAATATATTTAAACTTGTTTTCCTTGTGAACCCGAAACTAAGTGGGGCCTAGGAGGCCAATGGGGCCTAGTAGGATCGCCAAACTAATTGCCACTAAGAATTTTGCCAGCTCCTTGTTTACTGACTCTGTACAGCAACCTGCTACCATCTAATTGCTCCCTGCCATGTGACAGAGCCCAGGGCAGCTCACTTGCTGGCTAGAAGGATGGGAGCATAATATGGTGACCATTTTTAATGAGGCAACTATCAGCAAGGCATGGGGGAATGAAAAGGGAGAAAGTCAGGTAGCCATCACTCCCGAGCACAGAGGACAGCTGATCAATGATGAGAAGGATCACTTGTTTGCCGATTACAGTTGCTTGAATAAATGCTGAGTGGAGTGACTTTCCTGACAACCAGGACTGTACAACAGAGACTATCCATCTCAGAGGTAATTAACTTTACTGGTGCTCGCTCATATTCAAGGAGGAAGTGAGATAGCAAGTCTTGTTTTCTCCCTGTAACTTTTTACCTTTATTTTTGTCATCATTTTGGCAGTGTTTCAATGGACACAATCTACCTAGTGTGTTGCATAATCACATTGTGGATATGGCCATTCCCCAGTGGGATTCAAAGGGCTTGTTTGCCTCTGTTGTAGTACCAGGCACTGATATGACTTTTCTGTATTTTCCCACGGTTGCTGTGTGGATATCACCATTGACGAATGATGGTGTCCGATGAAAAAGCATCCGTGAGTTTGTTTTAGGGATTCTGTGGAGTAGTGGACACTGTGGACATAATTTTTCAGAAATATGCCTCTCCCATTAAAGACCAAGGTACTAGCCCAATGACACCGTCCCAAGAGAAGAAAACCTAAGATCAAGAAGGACATGCCTGCCTCATGGTTCAATGATAATAGAAATTATATAACTGAAATTGAAACAATACAGAATTGATAATTGAAATAATACAGAAAAGAGTATTACATTATAGAATTTTTCAAGGAGGTACATCACAGCTGTAAGGACATGTGGGCTCCACTGCCAGAGTCTCAGTAGTTATCATCTAGGAACATAATGGACCAAGAGGAGTCCATAGGACCAACATGAGATTCTTGAGCAAGGACCAAGAGGCTTTACACGGAAGGGATTGGGCCCGTGTTTCTGCAACACCAGACCATGAAGGCTTCCTACTCTGACTGTCCCTGGCTGCTTTTTGTGGACTGCTGTAGCACTCCAGGATTGAAACACAGTGATTTACAGACTGTGCTTGCTGCTGAACCTGTTACCCAGGAAGGTTGTTTGGCCCCAGAAAACAGAAGTGAAATCATTCCACTGCAAGTGCATTAAGCATACAAACAGCTCCGACAAGAGGCAGAGTAATAACTTGTTTGGGCAGCTCACTTATGCTTTACTGAATTCATTTATTGGCTACCCAACAGCTCCATCAGGTGCTATTGCACTGGCCAGACACACAGCCATGCCCTTATGTCTGTAGTCAAGTCATAAAGTCTCTCCTGCTTCTTTACTATAGCAGTAAAAGTAAAACTTCTCCAGCTAAGCAGAGGTGTTTCACCCCTGTATTTTATGGTGTGTTATATGCAGGATAAGTATTAGCATTATTTTAGCAGCAACAACAAGGCCTCACCATGCTGAGCATTGCCTAGTTAGCTCTGGCTCTGGATAAGGCTGAGAGACTTAAAACTTCCATGTGATATGGCAAGAAATATGAATTTAACTAAAATTGAATTTTGGCTTAGCCTTGTCTCTTTCCAGCCAGTTACTGAAAATGCTGGATGCTTCAAGTAGCAAACATACATTGTTGTCCTTTCTGTAGAAACCGGAGGTAAAACAACTCCAACTAAATTCCAAATTTAGCTGAGTGTAAATTCTTAGTTTACAACTACCTAACAATATTTCTTTTAGACCCATGATTTTGCCTTCCCTTTTCTCAAGATATTCTTCTCTCTGCCCAGAGGAATTCGATGATTTTTGTTGAAATATCTCCTAGCTGGACTGACTCCAAGCATCACCTGTAAAGCTGATTAATTATCAAGATCATCACAATTAATAAAAAGTCATTTGCTAATTACAGGTACCCTATGAATATTTTCCTCTCATTTATCATGTGAGTGCTCATTTTAGAGATTAATAGTGAACATGACAAGTGCAACTGAAAACAGTACTGTGGACTGTCAAATAAAGACATGAGGGGATTAGATTCTTAATTAAAAGTACTATTTGCTTGGAATTACACATGCAGCTACCAGTCTCGCTTCCAGAAAAGGCTGTTGATTAAAAATGCAGTATTCTCAGGAGACAGATAAAAGGCACTAAGGCACTCTGGTAACACCAAGAGGATCACTTAGCATTGAAAACTACTTCATACCCACACTGAATTAAAGAGTCTACAAAATATAATGGCCTGTTAGACCTGAAGACCAATAGTACAAATAAGATTTCTTTGTAAGTCTTGAAGACATGAAATCTGTAGGTTTTTTTTTTTTTCTTAATCAGGGTTAGCCAAGATTCTTTGACTGAAACTATCTGTAGTCCTCATAAATAATTTTCGTGATCATGGAGAACAATAAAGCTGGTGGTGAATGGTGATCAGTCATAAGAAGCTATTTGGTCACTGCCAGTTCCATGGGCTGAATGCAACTTTGCAGTCTGGAAGTGAATAATAGTTTATTTACACTTTTAAAAGAGCATCGCACCTCTTCTCCCAATCTAAAATGATACTGATAGTTTTAAGAAAGGAACAGATATAGATAGGAATTTATGATGAGATATCTTTGCATTTTATGCTACAATCAGCTTTGCAATGCCTGATGCCTTTCAGTGGAAGTAAGTCCTTGCTTTAGGGGGTCAAAATTTTGCTGGCTGCAGAGTGTGTCATTTTGACTGGGGCTAGATTAATTTAGGTGATTCAGGGCATTTAGTGCTGAAATATGTCAGAAAACAGTGCTGCTACTCTTAGTTCTGTTCATAACTTTCTTCCCATAATGGTTTTCTGAGTATCACTTGCTTCATTCTTTGTAAGAGTAATAGTTAAGTTTCTAATTAATGTGTTAGCTTTTGGATGACTTCTTTTGTCCCTCTAAAGGGCATCACATTAAATTATTATAGGGAATTGTGTTTTCCCAGCAACCTTACCTCCTGTGTCCCAAGAAACCAACTAATTTTAGTACTAAAATTCAAAAGTCATTTCCAACAAGAAAACATTACTTATAATCCTGCCATGTCAGAAAAAAGCAAGGATAAACATGACCTCCCGATCAATTACTTTAAAATTCCTTTTTTTCATGGCTCTTTTCATCCCCCCAAAGAGCTAATTACAACCCATGTAATTAGTTGTTCATTAGTTCATGACTCTGTGACTCAGGTGCCACCTTCTATTAGTCAGCATAACCTCACATATATAAATACCACAGAATTGTAATTACAAAGGGTTTATAAGTCAAAGACCTTGTCTCATAAAATACCATTTTTTTGCTGATCAAAGTTACTTTACTTTAGTCAAAACACATTGCCATAGCAACAAAGAGACCAATCATAAAGTTTATTATCCTACTACCTGATTACCAATACCCATGTATATTCTATGTCAAAGGTAGGTCATTTGTATATATTACTGCCTTTGATATCATCAGAGATTTTGGTTCGCTAGGCTGCTGCCTTTCTAACCACAGATTCTTCTTTGGCTTACACAAATACAGTTGCTTAAATAAAAGCCTCTCTATAGAGGAAGAACATTCTGATTCCCTTTACTGGCTGGTCATTCATCAGAGTAACAAAACCAAACCGCTCTATTTCTACAGGACCTGTAAGTGCTGGTAACCCAGCCATAAGTAGATGTCAGGCTTCAGGATCTGCACTCCCTACAATGCCTTTATTTGCTCCCATTTTCCGTGTCATCTCGTCAAATAGAGGAGAATTTCTTCAGCAAAATTTGCAGAACTGAAACAAGATGAGTTTTGAATATTTTTTCTTATCCTTAATCCAGTGTGTTTTTATGATCCTGTTATCACATTTATAGAATTTAGTTTTTTTTTTCTGTGGGAGAGAGTGGGAGAGGGTTTATATTTGCTCATGTAACAGCTACACTTTGTACTTTAAAAGACAGTATAGTCCTTTTGCCATGCTATTTTTAAACTATCTGTGTCTTACTGGTCATCTAAAAATAAATTTCTAATGTTGACATGTAATATACATTTTGCTTGACCAAATATGGCAGCATAAAGAGGTCCATGTCAGACCCTTAGCTTCTTATATAGTGGCGGTTTCCAAAAACACAACAAAATGAAAACCAGACCCTGGAGCTTCCTGTTTGCAAAACATGATGAAAAAAAAATACTGCTTTCATGCAAATCGAATCTGGACTGATGAGACTCTCAATTCTGCTAGCACCGATCCAACAATAATGGCCTTTAATTACCTGAATGGATCTGGTACTTCTTCATAATTTCTTTACTGTAAGAAAGTCCAGCATTTAGAAGCAAAAAATAGGGCTGAAATTTAAAACAACAATTCTGAGACTCAGAAATATCACATTCATTGAAGTTTTTGTCTGTTTTTTAACAAGCATAATCCAAACATCTTGTTATCAAGATTTCCAAACAGAATTTAATTTAAAGTCAGGCCGAAAGCATCTAGGTCATCCATTTCTCAAAGCTTTAAGGTTTCTTGTTCCTTATTGAGAAGCAATTGCCACTGGAGAGCATGGAAGAGTGAACGTGGGTCTGGGAGTGAGCACCTGCAGGGGAGAGAGCTTCTGAAGCCTGAAAGCCTCGAGTTCCTGGAGAGTTTAGAGCTGTATATTTCAGTGGAGAGGCTCAAGAGGCCCTTAGCTTGTCAGACCCACAGCAAACTATATAAGGGCATGTGTACCCAGGCTTTCTAGACATATGTATGCCAAGTTGAGATGAAAAAAAACCAACAACAAAAAAACAGGTACCAGATAATATTCAGACAGTGGAACTATATAGACTCTGGTAAAATGTTTTCATTTTGGTTAAATGGGTATTTCTTTGAGAACTGGTAGAATGGGAAAGGTTTTCAAGGGAAAAGTCCTCCTCAGAGCTGTGCCTTTCTGAAGAATTTCTTAAGCAATGCAATGAAGGTTTTGTGTCTAACAAGTGATCACCTTTGCAGGCTTGATAACTAATAGTAAGGAGTGAGCTGAGGTCTAGAGCTTCTCTTTCTTCCCATACCTCAACTCTTACTTTCATAAAACCAGGAGAAACTTCATGTCTTCACATCAGCTACCTGTCTTCCAATTAAGTGATCACGTAGCTCCAGTAAAACTGAGGGAACACAGTATGATCAGCACAGTCCCACATATCACCATAGCAGAAAGTCTTTTGGTCACAGAACATACAATACAAACATTTGCCAACTGAGGAACTGCAAATATTTTGCTTTACAGGTGAATATCTGAATTCATGAACTCCCTAGTCTTCCACAGGTAGGTGGAAACATCAGGTCATGGCTAAGTGTGTTGCATACACTAGAACTGAAACGAAAGCTGCTGGGCACCACTCAGTTGTTTTAATCTTTAAAGATACTCATGCTGCTGTTTAGCTTTAAAGTAGGCAAAGTCTACTAATTTGATGACCTGAACTGAAATATGTAAGTTCTTATTTTGGAAACTTCTCAAGAAATATTTCTGTATGACAGAATGTGGATGGCAATGGGATATTTTTAGCATAATGTTTGAGTGAATAGTGAATCTGCTTGCATTCCTGTAGAAGAAAATGAATCATAATCTGTAGAATAGATATGCAATAAATTTAACTTGCTTTCCTGATCATGCAATACTCTAAAGCTAAACTGAGTTTCCTCAAATGTATTCATTAATGTAGGTCACTTCATTTGGGACTGTAATTTCAAATTTGTTATTTCTGTCACCTCCATACCATGTTCTAGCTGTTCATAGCTCTGAACCCTCAGAAGACATGACATTAGTATAATCTCTTTGTATTATAAATATGCAATACATTTGAAGGTTGGGGGGAGTGCTGTATTCCCCAAAGCTTTGAAATCCTAGTTTGTGTTTTATGTATCTCAAACACCTATTAAAGCTTTTCTTTCGCTTCCCTGTCAACATTTTCCCCTCTCCTGTATTTAAATTCACATCATCAGTGTTTAGGCTGCAGACAGCTCTCTGCACTGAAGCTTTCTCTGTTAGTGTTCACCTACCATCTCTGATAATAAAGTCCCAGCATCACCGTTGTGATCCTGCTCTGACACAAGTAATAAACCCTTCTTTGTTGTTCCTTTCTGGGTATGGCTAATATTTCCTTAAATGTTTAGCATAGCTCTCAATCAGAAAACATATTGTCAGCTGGTGATGAGGGAAAGGGATTTGTCTCTCTGACAGTATGAAAGATCATTGCATGGCATGGCTTCCCACAAAACAAAAGAAATTAAGTTCTGTGGTTTTAGCTCAGCATGTAAATTTTTCATCAACATTTCAAGGCTTTCTGCAGCAGTAGTTTTCATAAGTGAAAATGGATTCACAATTACAAGAAAGAGCTCTGGATTTCATGGTAGGATGGATGACCTAGTATTACAAAGCACCATCCCAAGAGGAAACTTCTATAGTGGGAACTTTGTGATGAGTGGTGAGATCTTCCAGGGCAGTGAAAGAAACTTTACTTTGTGGTGATGATACCTAGTAAGAGTTTCTTTTTATTGGTAACAGTAACTACTTCTAAAACCAGAAAAAAATCCCCACATATGATATTGTTTATATACAAATGAGGGATCTGGGATCTGTGAAGGCCATTACTGAGTCAGCTGCAAAACTGTTTGTCCCGAGGAGAAGAGACAGAAAAAGTCTAGGACCAACAAAGTGACCTTCATCTTCCTCCTGTGATGTGCTTGTCACAGTCATAAATTTTACAATTTTCTAGTACTCTCTGCTGATTGAAGGTTTTACCTGGGACAGTGTCATAGTTCTTTGACAGTTTAAAATATAGACTCTCAGCTACAGGAAGAAAGGCATCTGCATTTCATTAAACAGCCTGTGAGGCATGATAGAAAATGGAGGAGTATGAAGAGATTACTAATGCCTTTAGAGGCAGTTACACCATTTTTCTGTGCTCCAATTTAAATTCTTCTCCTGGTCTAGCAGTGGCTCGTCATGCTCTTTGAGCAGCTGTAATCTGAAAGAAGGAAGGCAAGGAATGTGAATCAGTCGCTTGGCCCAAATCTTGTAGATCTTATACATTTGGGATTTTAGAAATTGACAGCATATGTTGCTAAAGAGCCTGAGCGATCAGCCAGGACAATAAGTTACTGGGAGGAAACAGTTTGCCTATTCAGCTTTAATTTTCAGCAATAGGGTTGTCCACGTGAGAGCGTGCACATGTGTGTGTAGAAAGTTTGCACTGCCACATACATGTTGTCCTTCAGCCCTTGAATCAGTGCAACACTCCCGAGTAATGAAGCAGCTATTTCCCCTTTCAAAGCAGGTCAGCAGGAAATGTATTCTAAACTCAGCTCACTTACCTTGTGGAATTACTCAGGTCTCCTGCCAGCTGGAAGTTGGTTGGCAGGCACACATCAACGCCTTTCTCCAACATGACCCTATGCAACTCACCAGAGCAGGCTGTTAAATAAAAAAAATAGTCATTCCATAGATGTGGATGTATTGGCGGAAGATGCTGTTCAGCCTGTGCTGCCAGCACTTGCTATGTGCCATCCCAAGGGTCACAGCTCATTGCCAGGAAAGGGAATGATGCCTCAGAGAGGTCATAGCACTGGATGTGGTGAAGCATATGCACCGGGTGACTTCACTCATTGACAGCCTTGTGGTGCTAAAAGCTTGCACACTCCTGCCTTATAATATGCCTATGCCACGTGCAGCTGACTGACTGCAAGCTTCTGGTATTTCACCAGTCAACATAAGCCACGTTCTTTTAAAGGTCCACATTATCTGTCAAAACATGTTTGAAAATAGTTTTTAATGGGTTGACATGTTAACATGTTAAAGGCTTCTTTCTCTCTTTCCTCTCTCTCTCTCTCTCTCTCTCTCTCTCTCTCTCTCTCTCTTTTTCTAGAGCTCAACAAGCGAACAAGCTGACTATAGCCATCAATGACAACAGTAAACATGCAAGATTCCTATCCACAATGTGTGGATTAAAACCATGTGTTTAAAGAGTAAAGAGTCTGTGATCTTAACTCAGGAGCTATTTCTTTTAGGATCAAACTCCAACTGGTCCTGTGGTGCAGGAGCAAGAGGAGGACAATGTTGTTGCTGTTTTAAGCTAGAATGTAAGCAACATTTATCATCAAATACGAAATTTCCCCAGGATGGCAAAGTTGAAACCAGTGACACCACCTATCTCTTCCAAACAGCATACCAGACAGCTTCAAGTGTTGAGCCTCAAATTAGGTGGTCCAGCCAGGAGAAGACAACTGCTTCTAAACAGCACTAGTTCTTGGCAAAGAAGAGTTTCTTGCTTAGGCATGTAAATCCTGCCACTGTTTAGTCAAAGGCAAAACTCCTAGAATTAGAGTTCTAAGACTTTCAATATAAAATATAATTTCAGATTTTGACTCTCCTAACAGTTGGAACTGGTGTTTACTTTTTGTGGACACCTCTTTAAATACAGCTCTGGCTGGACATAAGTGAAGTTTGCTTTACTTCCTGAGGGAAGGAGAAAGGGTTCTCCTCCATGATAGTTACAAATACTGCAGTATCAGGAGGAGTTTTGAGGAGGCTGAGAAAAATTCCATATACGCAATGTTAAACATGGCCATGAAATTTTCCTCCCTTAGGAGACTCTGCTCCAGTTATGTCAGGAATACAAATCGATGCTTTTAAATTGCTTTAAGCTTTGTTTTGTGCTTGGTGAATTATATCAGTATGATTTTTTTTTTTGCAAAAAAATATATAAGTAATTTTTTAAAGAATTGTTTATTTCTATTTTTTTGCAGTATTAAATTCAGTATTTCTGTCTTTAAACAAACACTACTGCTGCAGGCAGCTTTTAGTTGGTGAAATATTATAACCTCATTGTCTCCTAGGCAGCACCTCCAGTTGGGAAGCTTAGAAATGCTTTTGGTTCTTAGAATTAAGAATAAGCAAATATATTCCTAATTCATTCAGGCTGAGATCTCTGAACTGGTCTTAGGGCATTTAGCACTCCCGTCTACAGACTCTAAGCAGAGCAGCCTGGAGACCTTCCTACAGTCTGTTAGTCTTGAAAAGCTTGAAGGTATAAAACAAGTATAAAGGTATAAAACCTTCTATAAAACAGCGATATAACCAACTTTTTACCCTTCTATACAATGCAGCACAAATGTCCATATCTCAGACTGGATTTTTTTTCTACACAGGCTGCACTTAACATCAACTTTGCTTCACAGCTTTCAGCAGAGTTGCTTCAGTTTTACTGTGATGTAACTTCACAGATAACGTCCGCGAGTGCTGAAGGAGCTGGCTAACATCATCACAAGGCCACTCCTGATTATTTCTGTGGCAATCATGGCAGCTCCCCAAGGGCTGGAAGAAAGAAAATGTCACTCCTGCCTTTGAGAAAGGAGTGGGGGCAACACCAGGGTAACTACAGAACTGCCAGCCTCACAACAATACTAGGGGAGATGATGGAGCAAGCAATGAAGGAAAACCATTTCTGAACATATTAAGGACAGAAGGTGGTTAGGAGTAGTTAGTATAGATCTCCAAAGGGGGAAATCACATCTGACCAGCTTGATGGATGTCATTTTTCTTGCCTTCTTTAAGAGTTTTGGCACTATTTCCCATAACATCGCCATAAACAAACTGATGAAATACAGACTAGACAAGTAGACAGTGAGGTGACTGAAAACTGGCTAAACTACAGGGATCAGAGAGTTGTGATCAGTGGCACGAAGATCATCTGGAGGCCATTCACTTGTGGGTTGATTGGAGGTCCAATACTGTTTAACATCTTCACTAATGTTCTAGAAAATGACACAAAATGGGAAATCAGGAAGCTTCCAGATGCTACAAAACTAGAGAGGAGAGAGTAAAAGGGACAGTAAACTGGCCAGAGAGGCAGAGAAGAGAGAATGGGGTCAGACACTTTTCAGTGCTGCCATGAGAGGAAGCAATGGAATGAAACTGGGATATACAAAATTCCATTTAAATATACTTTTCTTTACTCTAATGGTGATCAAAACCTCAGACAAATTTTGCAAAGAGGTTGCGGAGTCTCCAGTTCTGGTGATATTCAAAACGCAACTGGACATGTTGTTGGGCAGCTTCAGCAGAACATGCTTGAGCAGGGGGGTTGCATTAGACAATCTCCAGAGGTCCCATCCAGCCCCATCTATTCTGTACTTCTGTACCTGGGTACTGACCCAATTCTTCTCACCTGACAGCCCCAAACTGCTTCTCTCTCCTCCTTACTTGGCAATTCAATTGCTAAAAAGTAACAGATGGACTACTGATTGCCTTTGTTCAACACCACATAAGTATCTCAATAAGAAGAACTCCAATTAATAGAACAAGTGTCAAATTTACAGATTTAGGCAGCAAAAGTAAAACTTTTAAGCCCAGAGCTTAAATTTAGGACTCTCTTAACAGTCAAAGGCCTGATTACTCTTGGTGATTGCACTCATCAAACTGACCTCCAGTTCTATAAGGCTAGATTTATATAGGGTCTAGTAGGATAAGGAGTAAAGATTCATACAGGCAAGTGGGACATTCCAGAAATCTATTTGTTGGCAATCAATTAGGAGGCATGAAGTTACTCTGAACTTCAATTCGCATGACCTAGTCACAAGAACCAATTTCATGTTGCAATGCATGCTCCTAAGGTACAGATATTGCAGTGTGCTTCCTAAACTATAGACATTACAGTGTGGAATTATTATCTGATGAATGCTTTATTCAGCTCTGGAGCTTTGGTAACAGTGATTTCATTCCAGGCATGCCGTCCATCTGTACCATGGCTTTGGCATTTGGTTTCACTAACACAGTCTATCTTCCTTGATGAAGTGGGTAAAGACATGAGGATTTATGACACTGATTTGAAAGGAAATATAAGAAGGTATCAGCAGTAAAAAGTCAAATGGAATCAGTGAGTAATGCTTTATGTTATATCATTGCTTGTTGTATGATTTGAATCGAAAATGTTGTGAAATATTAGGCACAGCAAAGCAGCTGCCAGGTGGAGAATCTATTGTATGCTTGCCATTAATACCCTGTGAGCAGAGTGCATATATTAATGTTCAGGAAATGAAACTCTCTAATACCCTGGGAGGATTACTTAGATTGATAGAGGGGGAAATTTCTATCTGTGCATGCATATTTGAAAAAAGAATTCCTACTCACTTCCCAGACACATGAAAGGATATTTGCTTCTCATTCCATGCCTATGAATCAGAAAATATATACCACTATCTTCCATTCCAAGAACAAACATGTTGTTTTTTTCCAAATTACAGCTGTGCTATGTCAGATACTCCTATAAATAAAAAAGACTAATGTTAATGAAGGATATTTCAAAGCAATTAATCATAAACCTGTTAAATAAACTTGACAATATAATTTAAACTTTGAATTTTCTTTTCTTTGAGGCCCCATCACCTCTAAATACATTTAACTAAATATTTTCAACCTACTAGGAAAGCAAGCACTGAAAAGGAGCAAGGGAACAATATGCAGTTTGCTTGGTATCAGAAGAACTGGCAAACTGAAGAATGCAAAAGGAGAGAAGAAAACTGAGCAGGCAAAGATTTTTGAAATCCAAGAAAATGAGCTCTGTCTTTCAAGATCCAGTCGAGGAAGAGCATAGGTTGTCTAGGAAGTAACTAGGTGAATATTGAGTATCAGTTTTGACTCCCAACACGAAGGAGACAGCAAGATGACGTGGATGCAAAGCAGAGAGTGTTCACATAAGCCCCGAGTGGGTGGACTGAATTATGGGTGCAAATAGCAGCAGAGCTGATGGAATAAAAGGTACAAGAGCTAAGGTTGATAACGACCCTGTGTTTTGAAATGTGGCAGGGTTAAAGAGATAATTCAGAGCTCACAGATCTTTGAATGGATGTTTTCAGAGCTGGACTGAATGAAAAAGGAGAGGCTATTGGTATCATGAAACCATGGCAAAAAGGCAGAGGAAGAGACAATGGGAGAAACTGATTAAGACAACCAACTGAAAAAAGGACAGGGTTACTTTATAGGACTACCATATTGAAAAGACTTCAATCGAAAAGAGCAGAAAATACACCTAAAATAGCAAGATACAGAGGACTTGTTTCATTTCCACAGCAAAAAATTATATCTGTGGAATCAGGACATTTTTATCACAGAAAAAACAAAAATGCATGTCCCCAGAGTGTGTCAGGGCTTGGTCTGATGCGGGGGTCGGACGGGAAGCTAAACCGAGATTGCATAAGCCTGTGAATGGGCTGTAATGCTGGGACAAACGACCAACAGTTTCTTGCTGGAATGGATCAAGGGTGTCTATGGCAGATCAGGGAAATGGCTCTAGAAGGATGGCCCTGTGGGATTTCCTGCTTTCCAGAAAGCAGTAAGACCATGAAGATTAGTGCTAGGCTCTGGACTTTGTGTTTTAAGTCCAAAATTTTAAGATGTCCGAACAGTGGGAGACATTCACAGAGAGAGCAGTGCTGGTAAAAGGACTCCACTGGGGTCCAAGTGAGGCTGGTGGAATTGATAAGTAAAGCTTTAACACAGTGGTTTTTAAGCTGCATGGATAGGTGTGAGGGGACTGAACTGTTAGCATAGTTCATCTCTTCTCCCCACCTAGTTCCTGAAAAAAAAAGATTTTCAGTATTTCCTTGAAAAACTACAGAGAAGAAAATTAGGAAGGTAGCAAGTTAGAAGGAAAACACACCTATAAAAAAACAAAATAAGCCCTGCCAAAACAGGTAAGAATACAGAGGAGAGCAGATATTTGGACAATGATTTTTAATGAAATTTTTCATTTTTTAATGCAAGTCTTAATCTGATTGAGAAACTGAATGGCTTAGGAGGAACCAATTAAGATTCTTATACATTACTGCAAAGAACCTGGGCTGCAAAATAGAATCAGACTGATAAAGGCAGAAATAAAAGTAACTATACAGAATAAACAGAATGTGACTGGAAAAACATTTGATATAGGCATAGAGTTACTAAAGGACATTCATTTTTCAAAGGGAATAGGATAAAACATGAAATGAGGTGAGGGACTGCAGGAAAGGAAGAAGCACAAAAACATAAAAACATAGGCTGGAACAGATGCCAGGAGGTCTCTAGTCTACCCTCCTGCTCAAAGCAGAGAGAACTTGAATTCAGTTCAGTTTTGAAAATTTCCAAGAACGTCATTTTTACCATTTCTCTTGAGAAAGACTTTACTGAAGTTGCATATGTGCGTATGATCTGAAGTCAGACCTGTTCATGTCTTGAAAGCTCCTTGATATTTTTCAGACAGATAAATATGACACCTGGAAGTGTCATCTTCTTCTAAAAGCAATAAACTCCCCAATTATAAATTCAGAACAAATATTACTAATGATATTAAAGATTAGGTACTTTTCTCCAGCAAATGGCAAAGAAATCAGCCAGATCTAACAGCATGTTACATGTGATTTGGATAAATTAACATACATAACACTGCAGGAAAAAAAAATGTGGGTTAAAAGAGACTTGGATAGTGTGGTCAAAAGTTAAAGATGAAACAGAAAAAATCAAATGAAAATGCAGCAGGGCATTCATCATGGAAAGGTTTGCCAGTCTGCAAGGTGATGCTGCTGGACCACACCTATAGGGCTGTCTCTCAGAAAGCACAAAGATCTGATGCAACAGGGCCCAAAATGAAACCTTGCACTTTCAAGAGGCACTGAAATAGAAAGCCAGGCATATTATTTCTGAAATGTTTTGATTCTTGTGTATAGCTTTTTTTTTTCTTCCTTCATGCTTATTAGATCTGTCACTTTGCTAGCTGGCATAGGTGACAGACTATGAAACAATTTATTAATCTGTGAATAAAATATTTCATATATTGTATTTGATGAATGGTAACATCTCCTCGCAGTTTTTACAAAGTAACTCTGAAGATGACACTTTTATCTTGTGAATGGGTGATGGGATTTATCTTTCATATGAAAGAATCAAAGAGAAGATCTCATTTGTCTCACTGAAGAAGATGGTCCCTTACAATGGATGCACTCATTGTTTTGGGGATATTTTTTACCCAAAAAGAAAAAAGGATGGAAAAAGAAATTGAGAGTAAACTGAAAGATGATGATAAGACATGTTGCAGGAAAGCATGAACAGCATCTATTTAAACATCTCAGAAAGAATATATGAGTCTTAATTCAGTGTTTATTATCTGTAATTCTTAGTGTATGGTCCATTACATGAAGAGCCTGCTGCATGTGACACACAAAAATGAGATGAAGGTATATGTACGTGTAAAGAACTAAAGATTTTTCCTTAAAAAAAAAACACAAGCTAAAGAAATTAGGGCACTTGGATTGGATTAAAAGATAAGGAAGACAGAGCAGGGGGAAAGTTGACAATATATGCTTGACATATCAATCAGAACTGGATTAACATCTCTGAAACTAAGGAGTCCTTCTTTCCTTTGGACTTCCTTCATAACAGATAAGATCTGCCATGAAAATAATGATGAAATGATGGATGGTCCCAACCAAAACACAGGGTTTGTCTCCAGCTAAAACAATGAACCTTGCTAGTGTCTGAGCCATGAGATAAAAAGCTTTTCGTATTAGCATTAATAGGAAGATATATTTAATGTGGACTATGAGTCACTGGAAATGCCACAAAAGACAGGTTTTTCCTCTTTCCTTGATTAGAAGATCAAGATTAGTACAGTATGAAGAAGCACTTAGATTTTAGCCTCTCGCATCACCTAAAGATTTGTAGCTTAAGTGTTAGCTGAAAGTTTCAGAGGGAGAAAAGTCACGTCCTGCTGTTTGATAGTTCTGCTGTTATCACAAAAGCAGGAATTTGTCTATTCTTTGGCAAGATGGATAACTGTGCTAGTATTTGATTCAAGACTAATTTCTTCTCATGCACTGAATTTGACTACTTCTTCAGCTGCTTCAATCATTTTTCTCTTTTTATCCCTGCTATAAAGCCTGTGAAATGTCTGCATACCTGGGGAAAAAAAGTGACATATCTTTTAAGTTTTTTTTTTCTTGTTATGACTCTGAAGCAGTCTGCCTAAAATATCCTTGTTTTATGAAGAGTTAAAAAAAAAGTTTTTTTCTCATTAAAGCATACAGAATTCTTTAATATACAGAATAAAGGAATATACAGCAGAACCAAGAAGACTTTTAATAGGCAAGCTGACAGTTAGAAAAGGGATTAGAGGAAGATTTCCCTTCATTTAAATAGTTTACCTTCATTCAGCCCAGTTCATGCTCAACAGGGAGGATTTAAAAAATGAGCTCTTTGCACAGAAGTGATGAACGACAGAAAGGACCTTCAATTCCAGCGTTGTCAGGCTTTCTTTTTATCTTGACAAGAAAATCACAAGGTTATGTGGAGTCTGAAATGCAACAAGAGAAACAAATGTGGCACAACATGCAAGTAACAGTTGACATGTCATGACACTCTAGTTGATCTTGAAGCATTTTTAGGTCCTGCTTTATCTTCATGAGCACTTGAAAGGCTGCTAAAAACTCAGTGAATCCTATTCATTGAGTAGAATTATTTGAAATCTTAAGTTTCCAACACAGGCTGTTTAAGAAAGCCATTAAGATACAGCCTGAAGGGCTTTCCTCTCTATGTGGCAATGCAGATATACCCATTTCCATTAAGAGTCATTAAAAAGACTTGCTATTAATGACTTGTTTTCACACTTAATTTCCTTTTCAGTATCATTAATTATCTATAATTGTGAGTCTGACCTTCACCTCATTTGGTTTCTAAAAACTTATATAAAAATGGAGATTTTAAGACAAAAGAAATGTCCTTCAGTCTCTATCAACCTCCTCCCGGACTGCATCTTGTGGTATCTCCTTGCAAGTGAAATGAGTGCAAGTGCTTCTAGGACTGAGCACTGATTTCACACTTTTAGACTTATGTCTGATATCAAACACATTAATCTACAAGTGTTAATAGATTATAAACAGCTTGCTGAGACAAAATCAAGTATATTGAGAAACAACTTGGTAATGAATATGACATGAAAAAAGGAGAACTATTGACAGGATTCAATTACTGGCCTCACATATTAACACGGCTAATTCCTTTGAAGTATTTTCCCTTGGCACTTTGAGAAACCTATCTTTCCTTGAGCAAGCTACAGGAAGGGTAGCCATAAGTAAATATTGCTGTGGGGGAGGATTTTATCATGTAGCCTTATGTATGTATGACACAGTGAGGTCTCCTTTGCCCCCAGTTTGGGCATACAGATAGGGTAGTGTCAACAGGCAGCCAAGCAGCTCCTTCAGAGCTGACTGTGTTATCTGCACTGTATAGCTCCACTGAAGAGGTGCTTCATCTACTTAGGCTTTCTACAAAGCCCTGAAAAGCATGGACTGGGCATCGTTGTAGATAGATGGTTAAATAAGAGAGTGAAATAGAGCAATTAAAATATACTTTTTCATGGCCTATGCCAAATTTTCTTCCAGAACCTTCTCAAAGAGAAGGATGAAAACTACAATGGAAAAAGCAACACACTCATGTTTGGTTGGTCACGCTGAACTCCAAATTTGGAGCCTGGTGTGCAGCTTGATTCCAGAGAGGAGGATGCACAAGAATGAATGCACATCCTATATCTGCCAGAACACACTTGTCTGTAAAGTACGACTTAGATCCTGACTCAATTTGAAGTAAAATATTGAACTTATTTCTTCATCCTCCTCTCCCTGGACAAGAACAAGAGATGCGTTTAATTGTTTCCTTTCTTACCTAGAAATCTTAGTGAATGAGGAGATTCTTGCAAAAGAATTTCTTCATTATAAAACCAAGGCATTACTCTGCAATCAAAATACTGGGAACTTTTGTGTTGGAACCTCTGGATGCTGTCATGAAAAAACACTATGTCCACAAACTCATGCTTTGCCATCAAGAGACAATAAATCTGCTCTGCTCTGGGACATCAAATGCCCAAGAATCCTGCAGGGCATGAGATCACCACCAGGGTCAGTGTGGCAGTGTGAATGTTGGCATGTTTTCATGCTCCTTAGAGCCAAGAAAAGGCAACAGAAAGTGCTTGTGCTTTGTGAAGCTGTAGCAATTTTGGGGCAGTAGAATATATATTTTCAAAAAAGATCTAATGACAGGCTTTTTCTCTCCATGGTCACCTTTCTTTCACACTGTGCTGATTTTCCAAGCTGGCTTTGTATTCTGCTGCTCCATATATGTGCATACTATCTATTTTGGGATTTCTTTCTAATACTGGCATAGTACTTCATTGTATAGTTATCTTGACTAGGTGATGACACAGAACCATCACCTAAACGCTTACACTAGGATTGTCTCAGATTAGAGATTGAAAGCTGCACACTCATTCCCTCAATGAGTAGACAAGCTCCCCTGGCAGACACTCATTAAAATAATCTTGCTGAGATTAAGGCATTCACTCCAAAGAAATCCCAGGACCTATCCTTGACTGAGCTCCCAAAGTTGAAAAATCTAACAGAATGGATATGAAAGCTCTTTGAGAGGCACAAAAAGATCATACAGATTTTTGAAGACTGTTCCTTCCTGACTGTAAATGCCAATAGCAGTTTAATCATCTGTCTTTGCGTGTACAAAGCCTGACTGTGACAATCTGTTCATACATATCCATCCTGCTCTTTTCCCAAGTGATTGTACAACATTTACTCATGTATCTTGAGAAAAGTGCTATCATTAACCTGAACTTTGTCTGCAGTGAATTCAAGAATGTTTATAACCCATGTTCACCATTAACCAACTGAGAAATCACAGATGCTAGTACCTGGGGCATTTAACCTAAAGATACACAGCTGATGCGTTGTTGTTCCCTTATTAGCTTGTAAAGCAAATTTGGCAGAGCTTTTGAAGATGTCAGACTCTTCTGAAGTTTAGAAGTTCTGCTACTTGAAGAATTGCTTGTTTGGATAAATCTGATTTGGTTAAGTCTGAGCTGTCTTAATCTCTTTGGGGAGATAATAGTTCATCCATGAACATGTTAGGCAACACTTCAAGCATCCTTTACATTTCCTATCCTCTACTCTGCTACATTCCAGAGCAGAGGAACAACTACCACTACTGTATTTCTTTTTCACTATTAGCAATAAAACTGACACACCCAGAGAACTGAGGAGGTCCTTAGCCATTTCTTTGAAAGAATATCTCAGAGGATACAAAGCGTTCCTTCCTGTTTAAAGGAACCAACTGTTTGGAAACTAAACTGGGAAAGCAACCACAGAATTCCCAAGGGACCAGCTGGCAGAAAGGCATCACACTCTTCTAATATAAAAATATGAACTCTGTATCATCACGGTTCCTTTAGTATAACACTTTTCAATATGCATTTGCATACCAAAATATAACAGCAAGCAGACAGAATTGTATAAGGTTCAAAGACAAACCCACCCAGATCCTTCTTTCCAGACTGCCTGGCAGGGCACATGGGACTGTCAGTCGAGAATGGGACAACACACACATTTGACTGGCATTTTCATTTAGGTTAAACCCATCTCTGTGCCTATCTCTGTCATGATACACCCCTGCTACAGTGCAGATGTGTGGGAACACAGGACACTAGCACTTGGAAGCCTTTTGTAGTTGCTCAGAGACAAGGCAGGATATGATTTCCATTTTAGATAAGCAAAACTCTGAGCGAACAGATAGGACTGGAAAAAGAAAATGATGAGTATTTAACACATTCATGTGTTAATTTTAATACATTTTATGGCATATAAGTGAGAAAAGTACCTTGCTCTGTAAAGTCCTGGAGGATTTGGGGGGCCAAAACTCAGGGCAGGCAGGAACAAAAGGGCTCCCTAGGTGTGAGGCAGGACTGGAGCCCTGGAAAGTGCCNTTTTTTTTTTTTTTTTTTTTTTTTTTGCCATGAGGAAACATCTCAAATCTGCAACAAAACTGAAAATCTTAAACATGGCTGGGCTGAATCATATCCAAAACCCAGAACTTTCCTAGTCTGCACGTCTGATGAAACAGCCTTGCACACAACTTCTGGGAGTTCATTAGGACCAGAGCAGGTTGGGAAGGTGCCACTAACCTTGAAAATAAGTGGCTGCTACTGTCAAGAATAAAATAACTACATTAAGGTTTCACAAATGTAGATTTTTGTGTTGAGATTCAGCAGGAGAGCAACAACCAGAGCTCAGACTCTTAAATATAAAAGTCAAAAATCTGGCTGACAGTCCAAAAAATAATAACTATATTATATATTTCTGCAGTATCTAGATGTGATGAATCTTGCGCAGCTTCAGGGAATATTAAGTTACTTTGTAACATGTGATCTGATATTCCAAAAAGAAGAATAACCTGACAAAAAGATTTGCAAAAGAAACATTACTATACTCATCCAATGGTTCCTATCTCTCACAATGTCTTCATAGTACCTAGAGGGATGGACTAAAATTATGAGTTTACCATTAGCTAAAAACATTAAGGAGCTGTTTTTACAAAATCCAGCCCGTTGCACATGTAGTTTTTAATTATACTGTCACTAAAGGAATCAGCATCTGTTCACCCCCTGTCATAATTCAAATAATCCAATAATCCATATCTAATGCATCTAATATGCATTAGATGCATATTCAAGCATTTAAGTCAGTAGGTATTTCCTATCGAAAAGCACAATTTAAGAACAAAATGTAATTTATGCAGATAAGTATTATCCTTATACGACATGAAAACTGGGAAAATGCTTGGTAAAGCTATTAAAGCTATTAACGCTACAGTCTATAGATAATTTGCTTTATCTTTTTTTTTTTTGAAATAATATTCTGGACTGCCCATGGACAAAAATGTCCATGCTCTTCAGGAGGCAACTGAAGTTCCAAAGCCAACAACTGGATGCTGAAGGGATTTACCTGCCTGGCCATGAAGCAGCCATCAGAGCCATGTTCCCCTTGAGTCATGCAGACAAGTAAAACAAATCTGCTTGCCAAGGAAGGTTCTCCTTCTGAGCCATATGAAGGGAACAGCGAATACGCAAATAAACAAACAAAAACAGTTTCTTTCCCGCCCTGGCTCCCCGCACAATGAAAAATGTCCTGAAATACAGAGGAACAGACTTCCTGAAAATACAGAAGCTGATTTTGCTTTAGTTTTGTAGTTTGAGGAAAGCCATTCTTATTTATCTTGCAAAGCATAATCAGAACTGATTTTTTTTTCTCTAAAATCTTTGTTCTTCTATACTTTAGTCGAGTGGCTAACTAAGGCAGGTTTTATTAGTCCCAAATGTTGCTAGTCACCAACTCCCAGACCAGCCTTAAAGCCAATGTTGTGGACCAGTTCTGATCTGAGATGGGAAGAACTATAATTTTCCTTCCCGTTATAAGTTGGGAACTAGTTTGTGACCTCAGTCAGGATGGTTGGCTTATGATAAGGACCTTGTTTTGGGAAATGGTACATAACCGCAGGATTTAACTCCATAATTCCTGCCTGAATTATGACCTTCAGAGATGATGCTTTGAGTGTGGCAACTGAAAATCTGAATGTCCAGTCTGTTAACCTATGGGTGTTATAGAGTGACTATATCTGGGATTCAATACTAAAATTATTCCACTCATGATCTTATTATTCAGAGACAAAGACATCCACCATATAGACCAATTGCCCTATGGAAGAATAGAGATCTACCCCAAGCAGGCAATATTTGTGCTATTTAAACTTCATACAGGAATACACACAAACCAACAGGGTATTTTGTACAACTTGGCGCCGTTACTGAATGACACACAGTAACTATGTCTGACCTACACTAGATCTGACCAACTTTATCAGGGAGATTCATGGTACAAAACACATATTCCACAAATTAATATTGCAACCTTGTAGCACAAAATCTGGGGGTTCACCACCCTCAGAGGATGAATGAAAGCCAAGGACAAGCTTATAACCTCTGACCGGGGCGGGGGGGATCTAGCTCAAGGTTAAAAATTATTTTATTACTGAAAAGTGATTACTATTATTAAAAATACAATAACAGTATGACTCTGGTTAATGGAAAATACATCATTGCAAACAAGCTTTTGTTTTCAGGAGTTATCTAATTAATTTACAGAGCTTATGAAACTCATTCCTTCCTACAAAGCAGCTGGAAGTCTGCAGAAAAGAGTAGTCCCACCCCTTTTCAGACAGACAGAGGGAAAAAGGGAGAACCACGATGTCAAACTCACTGGAGACCAAGAAAGCCAATTTAAATAGCACACAAAAAGTGATGCCCAAGCCAAACCATTAGCATGAATTTGCTTGTTTTAGTATCAACGCACATAAACAAAACAAAAAATAGATTGTTCTAACCAGTTACATTGGCAAGGAAGTGGGACAGATTTTTTGTTTGAAGGGAGTCCTTTTTACAGATATGTGTTCCTTGTAGATTTTACGTAGAAAAAGAACAAACCCTGGAAAAGTGAACATGCCCCTTTAATGTGGCAAACACATCTGCAGCCCACTGGTTTTTCTCCAAGTTGGTGATATCTATTCAGGCTTCCCAAATGAGTCTTTCCCATCCCTTCAGGAAGCCCCCCAACAGCAGTGAGTTTTGTTCCAGGTGGAAACTCAAGCCAGCTGTATCTAAGAAGAGAATATAGAAATTGTATACAGTTCATATTGCTGCCAGTCAGAGCCTGTCAGAAGGATTCACAGAATCACAGAATCACACAGAATCACAGAATATTAAGGTTGGAAGGGACCTCTAGAGATCAGATTACATTAAGGTATATTCATAGTAGATTTTCTATAAATAATCTCTCTTCCTTCTTTTCTCAAATGTTCTTAATTCTCCATGCCTGTATATGGAGATCTACTGGTACAATGAACTATTACTGCAGTCTTTTATACTTTTGAAGTTAAAAGATTGTGTTTGTTTAGAAGAAAATCACTTTAGCAAGCTCAGTCCCATAAATGGATCTTAGTCCACATTATTCTGGGCAAAATAGCCAAGACTCTCATACTTTGGCATGTGCAAATGCACACAACTTCACCCATTGTGAGTGAAACAATCAGCCCACATCTCTGGAGTTTTGTTCTTAGAGTTTTTAAATATCTAAATTATATTAACAAAATTTATTTTCACTTAAGTGTTGCTTTCTTCAAAGAAAACCCTTGAATCAAATGCTATCCTGGACTGTGATCTCCCTTGAAAACTGGTGGCAAGAGCTGAAGCTCTCTGTGCAATGACCCACTGTCCTGCCCAAGCTGTTAATGTCCTTAATTACCTTAAGTAGGTTCTCAGACGGAGCTCTTGCTGTGGCCAGTTCAGCTCATTTTTTTTGAGAATTAGATTGACACATACAATGTTCTAGTTCTGGGCCCAACTCCAGGGCACCTTTGAGAGGACATGAGTTTTCAGTCCGAGTACTCATTCACTTACAGGCAGCCTGCCCATCGTTAACAAATAATTCCAAACTGAAGCTAGTTTCTCAGAAGGGTCTTTTCTAGGACCTTTTTTGGCAATGATAAGGAGTGTCTTGTTCTGGCTATCAAATATGGGAAACCGATGAGGAAAGACCGAAACCTCCATCTGTTTCAGAGCGCACTGACATCCTTTTCTGTGGTTACACACAAAGCCCTAAAAATCTTTGTTCTGGTTTTTGAAAAATAAACTTAGCTCCTCCATTACTGGAAGTTGTAAAGTTGGATCTTTAGCCTGCCAAAAGCCATAGGTTCCTGTTTAGTTTTGTTTTTTATTCTCTCCAGACAACCACACTATTTCCTTCCCATGCCATTTTCAGGGGGTTGGTTTCTTTAGGAGGAAAGATGCCCATTGTCAGTTGTATATGCTCCCCACAGTTTTATTTTCCCCTTTTACAAATGACTGCATATTAGTCCATGTTTATGATTTAGAAAGCATTTGTAGAAAAGAAATCTTGTTACCCGACAAGATCAGCTTTCACTTCTTTTGATATTGGAAATTGGCTACAGAAGAAGAAAACAAAATTTAAAAAAGAAACACCAGCATAGGCAGCCAACTCTTTACCCCATCATTTTCCATGACCTTGGACTTCAGCATTAGTTTCTCTTATATAACAAGGCTTTGCAAGAAATATTTTGGGAAATGAAATTAACTAAGATCTTGATACTATACACCTAAAAAGTTTCCACGTATTTATGAAACGGGAACTTCAAGTACTGAAAGCACAATGCTCACGTCAGGCTTTTTGCAAGATTTCTACTTTTATTCATTAAAAATATCCCCCATAGACTTTCCCATAACTAAATGTTCATCGTTATTCCACTACTAGCTGTGATTTCATCAGATGTCCCAGGCAGAGCAAGGTCAGGTCTGGCTGGTTCAGGCTTATAGAGCTTCCAAGAAAACTCATGCTGCGGGGAGGATGTGGTATCTGTAATTCAATAGCAGTTACTTCTTTTCCCTCTGAATCTGTGCTTTTGTGTAAGAAAGTAATAAGCAACCTTTCTTCTAGGAGAGATTAAGAAGCTGCAGGCCTCTGAATGTAATAAAGCCAAGATGATCTCCATAAACATATCTAGGAAAACACAGAATTACTTCAGAAGTAGGACACAAATTTTAAAAATAAAAGTTCTTACTGGAGGAAAGTTAGAGTCTCAGAATATTGCTCCAAGCTAATCCAGTGAATTTTGTAGGCACGTAATGTATGAACATAAGACCAATAGAAATGGCCTAAAAATATGTCATAACACACTTGTATCACCTAGAAAAAAAATAATATTTTAGGCTTTCCAAATATGTTCTAGTCTAAACAAGATCAGCATATTTTTTTCCCTGATTTAGAATTATAAAACAAAATATCTACAGTTATTGTCTAAATTTGTCCGTTTTTCAACCTCCAGCTGTTGAATGTGTACATATTTTGTCTATTGTACTAGGAGGCCTGTCGCTGATGCTAAGTCAGGGGCACCTCTTCATTTCCTTCCTGTTGAGCTAAAGGAGCAGCGCTTCAGCTAGCAAAGACATCTTTTTATTTGGTCTTCTTTTTTATTCCCATAGGCCTTCACAATATATTTCTTGATCTGACAGGATCCTTATTCAAAATTCTTCTGATTTATTTTTGGATTACAGGCACTTTTTGGGCCAAAGCCTTCCATGATGAGGGTAAATATTTTATCCAGTCTTTGGTAACAAGTATAATACTTAAAAATTACATTCATCAACATTAATTTTGCAGAACTTCTGATAGTCATGAAAGAGTAACACAGTGTTCTCTAAAATGAGTGAATGCCACCAAGAAATACTTAAGGACCTATTCATCTTTGGAGCTAACACAAATATCCATGCCTGTACCAAGACTGCTTGGCTGAGTGTAGTCTGAAAGTATTGGATGATAGGAACCTAATTGAGCCTTGATTTTTCTACCAAGAGAAAACAAAAGAAGTTTCCTCACAAGGAAATTGTGCAGCACTTGAATCAGTAACTCTACAGACTAACAATTCTATGCAAAGCAAGTAAATTGCCAAAGTATAGTTGGTGCTGGAAAAAACAGCTTTTTTGCTGTATGAATGCACTGAGATAAGTGGCTTGGATAGGCCCAAGAGCATCTGTAAATGGTGGGTACAACAAGATGAATTTTGCTAACAATCATTCACATAATATATGCTCATAGTTATAGAAATTATAGAGCTGAAGAGGATGAGTTGTTTGGCAAAAAACAAACACCCATAGCAATGAGCTCCAGGCGCTATCTTTGAGGTCATATCTTGATAGCATTTCATAGGAGATTGCTTTGTTTACCTGGACAATCTCTTAATGGATTTGGCAAAATGATAAATAATAACAGAAAACTATGTTTTCCTTTTAAAAAAAGTAAAAATAATCCACTTGAGAGTAAAAAAAATAGCTACCGAATGCCGCCTTTCACTTTCAGATTGTGATCAAATAAGGTAGTTTCAGGTAAAAATCCCCTCTGCTTACTTGGCACAAACTTGGTGAAATTCAGTTATTTTGAAGAGCTTCTAGTGATCTGAAACTTCATTTGGACTAGCTGTGTTCAACGGCGAGCCAACTAGGCTAGTGATCACCCTGGTAAAGCCAGCCTGGCTTTGCTAATAAATAAATGGACTTTCAGTAGCAGAGAAGTGTCAGTGTTTTCACTCTCACCTAAGTCCTATCTTATTAGGACAGAAAATTGCTCATTATTTTGGCAAGAGGTCACTGAGACAACCTTCTGAGTACACCTGTTGCATCAGCTCAAACCTTTTTCCATGCACAACATCTCATCTGCATTTTCTGCATTTGTCATTGTGCCCAGCGCTGCATCCCCCATTTTGTCTCCCTGAACAGCAGCTTAATATTCCATTTCCTGGCTCAGCCTCCAAAACCAGGCACAAATGCACACGAATTCACAAAATTTTATCTTCAGATCTGATGACAAGTGTCCTGGACAGAAGCAGGCAAATTGCATCTTCCACATAAATACATCACACCTGCCTTGGTGTCACACAAGATCCAAGGACCGAGGGACCCAGCTCTTTGGGAGCAATGTCATCCACTCCAGCAGCCCAACACTCCCAAGGGCTGCCCGTTTGGTAAAGCTGAAGCCGAGATTTGGAATCCGTGACACTCAGACACAGCGACGCAGCCTGGACCTCCCCATTTGCTGCATAACCTGCAGCTCCAACTGATTGCAGTTGATTTGAGAATGCTCTTGTAGCACTTAGGACAAGGTGCTCGTTGGGTTGTTTTTATCTAAATGTAACTACTGAGGGGCTAGATGGGACACACTGGTAGCTGACATATACATTTCCAAGCATCACATCTCCCCAGGAACTAAAATTGTGCTGAAGAGACCAAAGATTTCAGTGAGCTTCATGTATCCAGAGGGGTCTGGTTCTCTTGCCTCCATTTGGGAGGATAATGGCAAAGAGCAAAAAAACCTCAAACAACTTAATTATTTACTTGCTTCTGTTGAATTTGGAAACTAAGCCTTAGGCATTCATACTTGAAAACCATTAGCTAAAAATCTTTGAACACTAGGAATCTGGCAGTATGGTATCCTTGACAAGCACAGCAGACAAAGAAAGTAAAAATGTTAGCTAGAAATAGAGGCAACCCTCATCCTCCACCTCCTCAAAGAAAAAAAAACCAAAAAAGAAAAACAAAGCAAAACAAAAACAAAAAAATCCAGGAACAGATCTATTTTATTACAGTTGGTTGTGAACTGCAGAAATTTCAGACTTCTTGAGGGTCATGGATTCCACCCTGACAGAAAACAGCAAGGATGGTAACTTTGTTAACAACATCTGCTTAATCTGCAGCACCACGTGAAACAACTCAGAGAAATGGGTAAAATAAAGCACAATAAAATTAAATTAAATATCCTGAGCGTTATCTTGGCATCTAGCTTTCTCTCTCCAAGGATGAGAAGATGTGATAAACCCAACAGCCCTCCTTGTAGCTGTGCTGACAAAATAAACATCGGGACAAATATCTCAGATATAGCAAATGACGGCAATAAAGGAACACTCAGCATGTGGTCTGAGGGCTGAAGACCCCAAATCTGAACCACTAAAGAGCCACTGGTCAAATGTTTAACATAGCCTAGGCAATGGAGAAGAGCATCACAGCCTAAACAAAGTTTTAGTTACTAGATACTTTAGATACTACAAACTGCACCTAGTAAGGAAAAAAGAGAACTACCAGACATATGCTTCAGTTCTGAGGTGCTTGCAGCAAACAGTCTCTATCCAAACATGTTAATTTTTCAGTAGCCTTGAAGTCCCTCCCAGGCGTTGCTCAAACCATCAGAAAGATTGAATGCTAATGCCAGGAACAAATTGCTCGCAGCTGTGCCTTATTAAATTATATGTATGCAACCGCTTAGATAAACTAACCACTGCCTTGTTTATACTATGTCTTTCGGAAAGCCCTCAAAAATAAATCAAAGCCATATCTTCACAATAGATGTGTTGTGTACTTTTTGGGATATGTTGTGTCTGCACCCAAGCCTAGTGAGAAGTCCATTTTGTGTATAAGCCCACATCTAAACTTCCAGGGACTGAAGCTCCCATTCCTGGCTCTGCTCCTTTGTTTAAGCACAGGGAAGTTTTTTACTGTTTCACTTTTCAGGAACACATTGGGTAGGATTCAGGTGTTTTAATAATTTGTGACTTTGTGATCAGAGAGGATTATAAAGCAATTACAGTCATTTCTTTCCCGAGACAAGGAAAAAGGCAAGCAGAGAGGCTTAACCTTAAACGAAGGAGGTTCGATCTTCTACCTCCAGGACACAGTGCTCTCAATTTCATGTGTGCCTGGAAAAAAAAACATAGCACTCCACTAGCTCTATTGCTTTTTTTAATGCTCACAATGAAATAATCAAACCTTTCCTTGGTGAAGAACAGCATCATTTATCAAAGAGTGCCTCACGTGGTGACTTGGACACACAAAAAATGTTTCAAGCCCTCCCTCACTTTACCTTGCAGCAGTGGGGATGGTCACAGCAGCTCTCAGTCCTGGTGACAAGGGAAGATGACACAGTAGATGCTCCAGTAACTTCAACCAGCTGCAAAGGTTCAAGAATTTGATAAATTCTCAAGACAATGGTGGTCGTTTAGGCACAGTCCAGGAAATTTAAATCAAAGCAGGGTTTAAGCCATATCATCAGGAAGGTGTTTGCGTGTGAAAGCATAATTCACTGCATTGCAGTGCCTATTCTATATATGGAAAGTTTTGCAAAGGGTTGGCAAAGCACCTCAAATATATCTGCCCTACTGAGGTCTCGAGCTGTGAGAAACAGATGGAGTTGGGGATATTCAGCAGAGGTATCTCCCAACTCCTTTGACGTGCCCTGCTGAAGGCAGGTCGGAAGGTCAGAAAGATGGCACAGAACTAGTATCAAAGAATCAGCAAAGAATCAAATGAAAGGCATGAGTAATATGTGCTAACTGTCCCCCTTCACACATCAGCAACCCATGTTTCACTTGCCTCCTAATGAAAAATTAAGGAAGAATTCATCCTTGATAGACATTACTGTTGTCAAGCATACAGAATTCTCTTTGGTTTTGAGTAGCAGCTACAAATCCTGAAGCTGTAAAAGTTGTATTGCTCCTGTTTTTGAAACCTCCTCCCCTCTCCCACCCCCGAGCATCTTAGTCAAAAGAAAAGATAGACTCAGCAAAGGAGAAAAGTTGTTTCTCAAAGGTAGCCATTATTCCAGAAAACAGCCTGGCCTCTTAATCCAAAAGACATCCTCATATTATAGTTAAATCACTGAAGGTACAAAAGAAAGAAAGAAAAAAAAAAAAAAAAAGGAGAGAGATGGAAAAAGCAGAGTAATACCTGATACCACATCCTGGCTCGAAGCTAGGAAAGGAGCACCCTCCTTTCCCCCCTCTTTATAAAATCAGCTGTTCTTTGATGAAGTTCAGCTGTAGCATTTCAGAAGTCTCTTCCCCCAGCATCTATCAACACCTTCCATCCTGATTAAAGCTATTTGGCCTAAAGTTTGGTGTATTTCCTCTTACTCTTTGCAAACCATTTGCTTAAGGAAACATAGTTAGAAGATGCTTGTAAAACCCCACAGCAATTCCATCGTCAGGGAAATTAATCTGTTAGCAGCAAAATTTTCAAAAGAGGTCCCTGTGCTGCTTGTTCAGTGAAGATCAGAGAGTGTTGAAAATCTGACCTAAAATTATGTAGCTGGAGTTTGGCTGAGAATTTCAGCCTGCAGGCACATCTCCTCTAGGACAATGGATCCAGTAATAACAGAGAAGTGTGTAATTGAATTTCTGTTATAATTAAAAAATATATCATTTTCTGCAGCTGAAGAACTGATTTTTTTTTCTGTTATGATTTTAATACTGACAAAGACATTGCTGTGATTTGCATTTGTATAGCAAAGTAACTAGAACAACTCTGCATCTATTGTATATTGCTTTTAAATCCTGAGATATAGTCTAGGTTCATGGAAACACGTGTTTAAGGAGAGAAATCACTCTTTCAGAAGCAGATATTTAATGCTGCTCTTGGCTTTGAAGTCCATACAAAAGATCAAGTTATATATGAACTTTACTGCCCCTTAACAGAACTTTTTTTTTCCAAGTTGTATTGATTGCAAGCGGTAATTTGTAAGTTCCTTAAGAATTTGGGGTTTGTTTACTTATTTATTTATTTATTTTTGCCCTCTGTTGGTGAAGCTGTAGCCAAAAGGACTCTGCAATAACCTGTTATCCAGGAATTATAGGTTCTATCTCAGTCTCTGCTGAGGGAGAAAGCTTAATGCACCTTGCATGTCATTGCTTCGACTTCTGTACTGGTAAAGAATGAGGTTGTAGGGCTGCTCTGTGGGAACATGGACTCACTCTGAAAATTCTGTGAGAACCTCATATAAATGAATACATGACACCCATACCTTTAAGACATTATTACTTTAATAATTGTGAGAGGGTGGTAAACTGAGTCACAGAAAGTGTAAGTCAACAGCTGAGAAAGAATCTGAACTCACCTTCTCTTGAGTTCTTATATCCCTTTGAATTCGATGAAATTTATAAACAAATTCCAAAACTGAGCAATACCCCGTGAGGTTCCATTTGTCAATCTAAGAAAGAGGCCAAGTATCGAATGGGGAAATCAGACAGCAGATGATCAGTGCTGACTGTCAGAGTCTTGCCATTAATCTATAAATGGAACTTTGTTAATAGTCTAAAAGAGGAGTACCCAGGAAATGAGTCAGTGAATGTTGAGTCTCCTTCATGTAGATGTCACCTTCTTATAATAGAGCTCTCATTCCCCCGCCTCTGTCAAAGGGATCCACGCACGTCTGTTTTTATGGCTTAGACTAGGCATCTGGGACTGATTTTATGTTTTTCTTTTTTTTTTTTCTTTTAAATAGTACTGCAACATTTGCTTAGAGCAAAAGAAGAGAAGTAATTACATTAGCATTTAAAACAAAGCACTATAAGAAAATGGTATTCTTTAGGTGAACCAATTTGTTAAAAGTTATTTAAACTACAAGAGCAAAGAGAGTATAGGACTGCAAAATCTATAATCTTTTGTCTTTTGCTATTTTTCACTCTGTGTGTGTATAAATGCACATGTATATGTTTATATATATATATTTGCAGATTTTAACTATTAAAACATGTTTGTGTATACAGTGAAATATTTAATTTTGAAACCTTGGCAAAACTCGCTAAAAGAAATTTCATCTTCATCTGAACTGTTGTAAAGAAGCAAGACTGACCACTCCATTATCTGAAGAAATACTAGTTTATTAGAAGAGGAGGAGATTTTTACCAGCAATTTTATCAATAGACATCACTGAGGTAATTACAGGCAGTGAAGATCCAGTAATGATACCACTTTTAGAACAAGATCTGCAGATTGTCTCCCTCCCTCCCAAAGGCTCTCGGATATGCCCGATCAGGAGACAGTGTGTTGTTCTCATACCATCTTTCCTATGAAAATAAAATGGCTCAGTAATGAGATCTTTTGGCACAGGCCCAAGAAACAGTTGCACTGGGAACAGACAGCATATGTTGGATCTTCCACCTTAGAGACACATCCAAAGAGGGAGGTTGCTTGCTTCCTTTTTCTCACCCTTTCCGTAGAAAGAAACTAGATTTATTTCTCCAGATGAGGAGGAAGTCACTTTTTTTCCCACATCTTTGCAGGATCCAGGGGGCTGGAAAAGGGAATCCTATCCATGAGCTACTGGAGAGGCTGGTGATCTATGCAGTGCGTGTAAACTGCTCCTGTGTTTGGTGGAGCTCCACCACCAGTACCTTGGGCTTCTCTGTGCACAACCAGGAGGCCTGGTAAAGCAGTAATATTCCTAACTAGATCATGGTTGGTATGCATGTCTCACTCTGCAGAACATCAAAGAAGGGAAGAGATGTTTCTTAACTGGCAAAGGAACCTCCTGTTCTTCTCAGTTCTGTGAGGCATAAAAAAGATGAGAAAAGCCAAGTTAGAGAAGGGTCTTTTTCTGGGCGCTTATAAGCTTTTATTTCTATGCTTTGAAGTGTTTTGTACAGTCAGACTTGACAAACCAAGAAGGTGAGGGTTAAAAAACAACAACAAAAAAGGCTGGAGGTGAACTCTGCAACCGTCAAGGATGGCTGAAGATCACTGAAAGATTTCCAATGAATTTTGTGCAAAACATAAAGGATTTGTATTACATGCCTCTACTCTGAAATGAGAGAATATGTAGTGAAAGGAGGATCTGTATTTTGAAACTCATTTTTCTGCCAAGTATTGCAAAAAGTTCTTTTTTCTCTGCGCTCTGTGGCCGTGTTGTCTTGTTGTCAAGCTAGGCACAATGGAAACCTTTCTATCTTTGAAGAATTTCTGTTATTGTACCTGGGCTCTTCTAGGAGATCTGGAACTACATGGAGCTTCACATCCAAACTTGAGTTCTGAATTCTGGGCCCTTTTGAAATTTAAAATTTCTTTTTTCTTTTTATATATAAGCTATAAAGAATTATTTCACTTTTCACCACAATTATCTTCTGTAAATTCTTTATTTTTTTAAAGTATTTTATATATTTATATATATATATAAAATATTTTAATATTAAAAAATATCAGGCATTTTGGAAGGAGATACACTTATGTTTTTTCAAAGTAGTTTTCTACTATAAAATTGCTTTAATTGATGTATTTTGACCAGCCTAAAAGCAGAAACTGAAGTTGACACATTGCCATGGTAAGGAATGATAAGGAGGACTACTCATACCATCTAATATTAGCTTCTCACTGAGGTTCTTAAGTTAGTATACTATTAGCTATAGGCTTCTATATAGTTAATGGATCAAGATAAGATCTTGCAGAGAACTATTAATGAGAACTTGATATGTGTGAGTCTGCCTCTGTTAGCTCATTGGAGCTCGACTATGAGGTATCATGAATCTTCCCTTCCCCAAAAGTCTCAGTCTTGGCTCTACAGAAGTGGAGGTGAGCAAATCAACCATTCTTTTATAACCGGGAGAAGACATTACTGCTATTTCCTAAGGGTGGCAATGGACTGTGACTCCATCTCATAAGACAATATCTCCAGTGAGCTAAGCGTGTTATGCATAATGGTGTCATATGTTCTTTTACTTTGGAATTCTCTTTTTGGGGTTTTTTTTTTTTTTTTCCATCCATCCTCAGATTCGAGTGGTAGAGCTGACACCAGCTACGTAGTCTAAGGACACACAACATACACAACAGTGAAGCATATATCCCTGAACTTGAGATCTAGAAACCCAGTCTGAGTCTCAAGGAAGATAAAGCCACTTATTTCCACCTCTGTGGCACTACATGTACTGAGGAATGTCTCGTCAGAGCAACGTGGAAGTCTGTATGGTCTCATTTACCCAGAACAAGGCACAGTGCCTAAAATGAATTCATCCCTCAAGGAACTTAGCCTGACAGTTATTGGAAGTGAAAGTAATTCATAACTTTAGAGGAAGCTAGCGGGTTGAGAGCATGGGGCCTAAAAAGGCTCTTTGCTGATGCATCGCTGAATAACGGGAAGGAGAAACATGTTGCTGATGAAATATAAATGACGTTCTCCACCTTCAAACCCAGCTGAAATCCCTCCTGAATGTCAGAAGGATGAATTACCTCACTATCCAGCCATGGTGCAGCTCTGTAAATCCTGGATCCAATCCAGGCCAGAAAGTACACTGAAATTCTCCTCAGAAAGGCCCAGCGGAGTTATTTCCCTTTTGGCATCAAGAAACTCAGAATGGCCACCCTGGCTGGTTTCCAGAGCACAGAGCACCTATAAATCCTTTGAGGTTGTTGACAGATGCTGGTGCTTAGCACATAGCATGAAGACAAAATTAGAGTTGCCATGGATTTATTACAGTCTTATTTTATGTGCCATGCAATGACCTGCCCTGCCTCTGTTCCAATACGAAGGCTTGCAAATACTGCAGAGCTTCCCCTGGGACTTTTTCAGCAGGCCCCACTACTGTGCTTCAAATGGTTTAAGACGCTTGGCTGAACCATACATTAGCAGCATTCGCTGCTGGCCAAGCACATAATATCATTTATTGCTTTTATATTCCTGTTTCTGATTTTTTTCCTGTATATTGCTGAGGCTCACTAGTCATGTCACAGGGATTTGTGCTGTTGTTCAGAACTCAGTACCTATGTTCTGCTCTTCAACGAAGGGGAAGGTGTCAACAGTCTTAGCTGTGACCATCTGTTGGTCATTCTTCAGGTCACGTTTAGCTAGACTCTGCTCCAAACATGCGCTGATGTATCCCACCTAAACAGACAGAGCATTGCATGAAGGGCAGGGAAATGTGCTGGTTGAGCAGGAGTAAGGACAGCAGCTGTGTCAGCACACTGCACTGGTGGGGTGTGCGGTGTGAGTTACCGTTCTAATGGTGGTGCATGAATCACTGCCAGAGTGCATCGGTTTCACTCTGTGGAGCTATGAGCAGCTGAGCTTGTATTAATTTGTCTGTTTTAATACAGCAGATTGTTGGTTTTGGTGTTTCCAAAAGCTCATGTGAGGGCTGCAAGATGCTTCTTGCCACAATAAGAACAACAGTTGCGACAGAGACAGTGGCCAGGGAGTCTACTCTCAGACTGACTGCGACAAGTCCAATGGACTCTTTTGCTTTATTTTATAATTAGTTTTCCATTCTGCAGAATTATTTTTAAATGGTTGGAAGAGAGCATAGGAGAAAAACAGAAGTCCAGGGTGTTTTGTTTACAGTTTGCTATTGTTTTGCATTGTAGCTTTCAGCAAACTGGCCAAGAGGGGCAAACAGTCATTACTCTCACAGCAGTGTTATGTGATCTTCTCATGGCCCAAATCAGGTTCAAAGCACAGATGGAGTCAAATCCTGGACTGGATTGCCTCAGTCATGTCATGGTAACCTGAAAAATAGCATATTTCAGAATTAATCTCCCCTTTGAATGATGAACAACATCTATCTAGACAAATGTCATCACCAAACATCATTTTTAAAAAAAAATCTCTGAGTAAGTTGCTATGAAGTACCTTTATTTTTAC
The DNA here is from genome assembly GCA_013398315.1 of Nothoprocta pentlandii. Lineage (NCBI taxonomy): Eukaryota > Metazoa > Chordata > Aves > Tinamiformes > Tinamidae > Nothoprocta > Nothoprocta pentlandii. The sequence goes on from VZSG01000035.1 coordinate 2,843,371, forward strand.
GCATACTGTTCTAACTAGAAGTTACCAGAGCTTTGCCGGAGCAATCTTGAAGTATTTACAAGGGACATGCAATGAAACAGAGCCTTATGCTTACAGTGAGTATCTTCCATCATTAGCTGCTTCCTAAATGCCAGTGATAAAAGTCTGTCCCTGGTGTTTTGGCATCCACAGATTTGTTATGATTGTGGATATGTCATTGTGAGTGCAAAAGAAAAAGGGAAATTTAAGAAAAATAAATTTCTTATAGAGAAAGTCACAGGGCAGAAACAACAGGAAAGCAGCGAGAACTGTCTGGAAGAAGGAAATGCATTTGACTTCCAAAATGGGAAATGGGGGAAGAGTTTCCTGAGAAATCAGTGGCACATTTAGAAGTACTCATTAGCCTATCACAGATTTATTAATACTAATTGAAATGTATGTCAGAAATGTTGCCACAAAAGCTCCTCAAAGCAAGATAAATAGCAATAATAAAAAAAGAAATCATTTTGGTCCACATCGAGTTCTCCAAAACATCTTTGCCAAATGATTTGCCTACAAATCTGCTTCTATGCTGTTGTTAGACTTCCAACAGCAATAGACAAAAATGCAATGACTTTCACATCTGTTAGGCCATTATTATTTCATGTGTGGGGGTGACAGTGCCACTCCATGGTGCACAGTAACGATGCGCAATCGGCGGATGATGCAAGTGGGCTGGCTGTCACCGGGAGCCTCTGCAGCTGTGCCTCTTCAGGATGGGGAGGAGAGCAGCAGCATTTACTGGGGATTTCAGTGTGACAGCGTGGAGTGGTTACTCTAAGTGCAAGGAGATGTATAGGTGTATAGATGTTCAGATGCAGGGCACTAAAGCTTGGAGAGCATTAGAAATGGAATATGGGATCTAGCTGACAGCAGCTGAAAGCACCAGGCAGATGTAAACAAGCTCTGTAGGGTTCTGCATCTGCAGAACAAGGCCAAAATATTGTGTTTCTAGTCTTGTAGGTGAAAGATAAATATCCCAGTATGATTTTAGTACAGGGAAGGAAAGAATGTTTCCTTCCCCTTTCCTTTCCTTTCCTTTCCTTTCCTTTCCTTTCCTTTCCTTTCCTTTCCTTTCCTTTCCTTTCCTTTCCTTTCCTTTCCTTTCCTTTCCTTT
>VZSG01000035.1:2861503-2884817 GCA_013398315.1 Nothoprocta pentlandii
CAGTGGCATCTGGCAACAAACTAACAAAAAGGGATCTTTTAAAATAAATATTGTCATCTTTGGAAAATTTATGTGAAGTTGTCAGGCAAAATATTAAGAATGGAAATAAGCAAATAAAAGTCTTTTAAGTGAAATAGGTACAAATCCTTCAAAGGGAAAATAACTCTGAAATTGAGACTTTTTTTCTCATAAAGATGTTTGCAGTTGTGGTCAGCCTGACACACTGCCATTCTGTCCTGTCAGCAGTGGGCAGGCTGCCCAGTTCCAGTGATGCCAGTAAGACTACTGTATATAGAGTTTATACAAGAGAGGGTTGTATATTATCTCTAAGAAAGCTGCCCAGCAATTATGATTGCTTAAAGAATATAAATAGCATTACTACCAAAAGTAGTAAGGCTTACCTTACCTACAAAAGGCTTACCTCATCCCTTCATTTGCAATATAGCCAGATGAAAGGGTGTTTCTTTAAAACATATATATATCACTAAAGGAAAATAAATGCTTATTCCAATAGCTATCGTGTTCATCTGGCTTCACATAATTTATACTTAATTTCAGATGTCACAAAACTATCCAAAAATCATTCACATTTAATTCTACAGAGATCCTAGCAGAAGGCACCAGAGTATCTAAAAGCATTTCATCAGTGCATGAAGCAATGCGCCTGACATATGCCATTTGTTTGTTCAGCTTATTCCTTCCCAGCACAGGAAGAACGGGCACTTAAACAGTTCTTTTTGCATGTGAATTTTTATACTACAAAAAAAAAAATTGTGTTTAGATTAGAAAAGGCAAGTCTAAACCAGGGTTCTTCACACACAGAGTGACAATAAGATTTTAATGGTCCACAGCTTGGCAGTTAAGGATTTTGGACATCACTCCAAACATGGTTGGTTATTTTCTTGCCTATAACTTGCCCATGTCCATTTGCAGAGTTTCACAGTCCTTGCCCATCTTCGCCGACCCTCCCATGCCTTACAGCTACGCACTGCTTAGGTGAAGAACCAAGCCATGATGAGGACAGCAGCAGCTTTGTTTGATATGGTCCACTAAGAAGATGTGGGAAAAGAAGCCGAAAATGGAGGAAAGCCAGCAGATGCAGAATGATTTTGGGGTGAGTTGCAGCACTGCTTTCCAAGGATGCCCCATGTCCATGGATGCTAAAAGACCCTGATGATATCCAAAGATGATACAGAAAAGAACCAGAAAAAAAAAAAAAAAACCATGAAATGATGGATTTCTGACATGAAATCATGGATTTCTGGCCTGCTACAGAACTGTGAGAGCAAACCTGGGTATGAGCTGAGGGAGAAAACTCTATGGATTTTTCCTCTCAGACAAGAACAGTCAGAGCTAGTAGGAACAAAGGAAGCAAAAGGAACAAGGAGTCTCGGAAACACAGAGAACTTTTTCTGTGCCTACGTTCGCTAACTCTCAGACGTTCGCTTGAGGTGATACCTAGAGTAACAAAACGTCTCAGATGATGAACAGCCTGGACTTTAGGCACCCATTGGCTGAAGAAGCAGCTGACTGCTGACCTGCAGCAGAACAACAGCCGTTCTCTGCTTGGCTTTAATCTCTCACAAATCTCCATTCTGAATCTGTGAGGTTTTGGCAAGGCCTTCTTTCCTGACCTGAGGATTTATCCGGGCTTCTGAGCAGAGAGACATCACCACCCTGGCGAATTTCTGCAAAACGGCTCTCTCACATTCAATGCATAAATCAGGTGGTCCTGTCTTTGTGCTGCTTAAACCGATTGTTCTGCCTTTTGTTCAGTTGTGTGAGAATTACTGATGAGAAGCTGTGGCAAATATAGTTAACTTGGGATGCTTAGGATGTCATCATTCAAGCTTCATTCACTTGCCATACAAAAAAAGAATCCACTCCTCAGTGAATATTTAAGTTGGTCGTTAATAACAAATTTGGCTAGCCACACTAAAGACAGAACAGCTATGTTTGAGCCTTTATTAGCTCCATGGTTTGCTAATTCAGGAATTAATTTTGCTACCACAATGCCTGAGAGAGATCAGATATGGTGACTGCAACAACAAAAACTTTTTGATGATCTGCAGGGTCTTGGGTATCTTCCATCACTGTAGAGTCTATTCACTGAACAGAACAAGATAAGAAACAAATTAATTTCCCTAAAGTAATGCCTGTGCCATGAAGAACAAAACAAACCAACTAAAAGAAAAAAAAAAGAAAAAAAAAACCCAAAGCCCCTTGGAGGGACTGAATAACTGCTAATTATGACTAAGGTATCTGGACATTACAAAAAAAATACATTTCTTTATTTTTTCATTCTTTGAATAGGTTTGCCATTTTTCATGTTCATTCATATGAATGATTTCTGCTTTGTAGATCACTTCACAACCATTTTGAGAGTACAATGCAACCAAAACTGCTGCGACCCTTACTTAAGTGATATATTATATATTTGTTAACTATTTGGCTGATTATAATCCGGAAATCCTGGTGCACACATTTGAGGCTAATATATTAAAAATTCACTTTTGGCAAATATTTTCTAATAGTTTCTTAAATAAACTTAGTTTCCATGGATGTTCCTGCCAATACAGGTATTCATTCAGGATATTGGGTCTTATCCAAACTGAACTCTTTTCCGCCAAAAAAAAAAAAAAAGGGATGCAGGAGGTCAACATTTTCTGGGTCAGGTCATACAAAAAAAAATTTAGCTCCCAGTTCTTTCCACATTGTTCAGACTGCTTTTCATTGTGAGCACTGTTGATCTCATTGCTTCAAAATACATTATCCGAAGGCAAATCCAAAGCACTGCTATAGAATCACCTGCATTTCACAGGTGAGGCAACAGATCTGACATCAAAACATTCCAAATTCTCCAATCTTTTCTTTAGCAAAACACACACTGGTCTTATCAAAGAATTTGTCTTGAATTAAGACTCAGCAAAACAACATTTGCATTCTTAAAAGGAATGGAAAAAAATGGATCTCCTTTTTTTCCAATATCCAGGTGAGTTAAAACTCACTGATTATAAACAAATATACAGTCTGTGCAATTAAAAAAAATGTCAGGACAAAGTTGTTATATTATCTCAGAACTTAATAAAAGGCATTTTTTTCCCTGAGTTCATTTTGTGGTTATATTACATGATAGTAGGTATAACAGCATGGCAAACTACTACTCCTGTGAGAGGAACAAAAGTAGATGTATTTATCTAGCCACAGCACACACAGCTGGGAAAAAAAAAAAAGAAAGCACAGGTGCATATGCCATGCGATGGTGCTAAAAACATGCAATCTTTGTTTGAGACGCCTGCTGCCTGAAGACTTGGTCTGCCTGGGAATGAGGGAAGGCGAGAGAAATCACTTTGCTTCGTTCTTGCTTTGCTATAACATGTCACAGAGGTAAAAGGATGATTAAGTGTGAGCGAGTGTAGCCATAAGCCAAAAGCTTCCAGATGAAATAATGCTCTGTCTCATAACAGAAGCAATTACGATCTAGCTGTCTGTATCACATTTAACATTACTACTAAAAGGCTGCAGTGCTCTCAACTACAACACTGACAGCAACTGAATAATTCTGGTTATACAGTAGTTTCTGCAGCTGTTGAGCACATCCTAAAGCCATTAGGGCTGTACAGGGAGACAGAGAATAAGTATTCTGGATAAATGTATATACCTTGCATATAAAGTCTCTATACATTCTTCTCTTTATACACACATACATAGATATATATATGTATACAGACATATGGAGTGAGAACAAGTGAGAGAGCATACTTAGTTTTACATGTCTATACTGCTAACACAAACCACTATTTCCTTAAGATGGCCAAAAAATTCTTCACAGAGTGCCTCTATTTTGGACACAGGATGAATTTTCATGAGGCAGATTTTATTTTTGTTCTACAAAATCTGCTCATGAAATTATACATTTTTTGAATTTTAAAACTAACTAAATTATATACACGTTTTCTTCATTTCCTTCAATCAAAACTGCTTTGGCATTTTAAAATTGTGAACTTTTTATGGCACTTAAGAAAAAAAATGTGGTGAGGAAAAACTCTCTCTACTGTTTCCCTCAAAGTATTTATATGCTTTGCATAACTCAGTGATGTACATGAAGATCAAATTTTTCATTAGATAACCCTCAGAAAGCAGGGCAATACCCTCGCATTGCCTCCAGCATGGAAAGGTGTGCTCTGGGCTTGCCCAGGTCCTGCTCCGCTGACCAAGGGGGTCAGCAGAGCAGATGGGGGCTGAGGGCTCAGCCTGTGAAACGTGAATTACTCCATGCTGGCTTGTGATGCTTAAACAAATGTTGTGGGAGCCACATTTTATAGCCAGGAAGGTGTCCTAGCCAAGTCTTCTCACACCACATGCCAGAGGTCTTAGTGTTGCCCAATAAGTCTGTATCAAGTCCGTAATTTGATTGGGATGTGCCAAGAACTGCAGAGGTCACCACTTCCCTGGACACTTTGTTCAGGCGATTAATCATCTCTGCAGCTCTAACAAGCACCATAACTCATTTCTCACTTGACTACGTTTGTCTTGACAGACTTTTCCAGATTAAGGGGACTTCCACTTCCCTCTATATCATTGTCTTTGTCTTTGCCTTTGTCTTATAGCCTGACAGTCTTTATCCACAATTAAAAATGATTTGTACTTCCCTGATATTCTGATGAAATATGTACAGAGTCTCTAGATGGAATCACTTCCAGACAATATTTACAAAACAATCTCATTCACTTAAGATTTCCTATTTACAGATTTTAAGATTTGTCAGTCACTTATTAGTTTATATTAGTCCATTCTTGATTGGCTTTCACATTTAATTAAACTTTGAGACAACTCTTTCAAACACTTTTCAAAAAATCATAGCATCATAGAGTAAAAGAAAATAAAACTAGGGGAAATGCAAGGGATGATCAGTTCTATTCCATACCCCAAGACAGATTCAACAGTATCCACGTCTTAATCTAAGAATATTACATTTACAGAGATATCTTTATCATCCAATTTTGCAACCCCATCAAAGAACAAACCTGTTTTTGACAAGTCCTCTTTTATAGAGAGAAATTTTGATTAGCATTAATTATAATCCTCCTGCTTACTTCCTGATCCATTACAATTAAAAAAAATAGTAATTCAGTTTCAAGTGTCCACACTTGAACACCCCTTTCAAATGTGGAAATGAAGCACCTTTACTTCGCACTGCAACAAGTTTTGTCTGTTTGCAGGCTAGCTGGATCTTCTCATCTCCATCTGAAATCACAGCTTAATTTAAAGATCATTAAAGTCATTCAGAGTACTTGTAATTAATGAACCAAATCTTTTTTTATCTTTTAAAAAGGTTAAAATATTACCAGCTTCCTCATCTAAAAAGAAGTTGTAAATTGGTAGATTTTGTTCTGTAGAGGCAAAATAAGACTTCTCTGCTTCATATTCATCTATCAACAAATTGTTGGAAAACTAGACTCCCTCGCATAGTACCAGCCTACAAAACATCCTTGGCTCTTTGAGTGAGGCATGAGCAGAAAGCCAAGTTTGCTGCTGAGAAGACCAAAGCCTTAGACACATAAAAGCATGTACAACACAACTATATACCTAAGATCTAGTTTTATTATGCAAGTTTAGTTTTGTAGAGACACTCATGTAGCCTTAGGGACATTAGGGTCTGTCTTTGAACTTGTACAAGTTCAGAACCAGCTTTCTGCAAACACACTGGTGTGAGGCCGTATATATTTTTCCTCCTTATAATTTTTTTTTTTCCCTTACTATTTGTTCCATAAGTTTTATCATAAACTGGGGGACTTTTATTAATGTTCTTTTTGGTGCCCTCATAAATCAGATAGTTGTTCAGAGCTGATTTTCCTGTGCAGTTTAAAATGAGTTATTCTCCAAGACCTGAAAGTAAAAAAACATTAAATTATTATTGCCCATTTTCAACTTGCCTTATGTGGATTTCAAGATTAATGTGTTACCCACAATAAAAAAAGCAGTAAATTAAGTTTCTTCGAAAGGAAAGATGCAATTTTTTGAAAAGGCAATGTCATTGTAGCATCTTTTATATTCTTCTTCATTTTTGTGTTTCTTAGATATTTGAAGATGAAAATATCTAATTAAAAAAATCTGATTAGCTATTAAGACAAAGTATTTAAAGGGAGAAAATAGAGGCTTGTCACATAAGCTCTATGTTTGTTATTGAAAATTCATCTCCTTAAAAAAGCTTTGAAGCAAATGATGCAATCCTGACTGAGCTTTCCCAGTTGGCTAAAAAGGCATATGGGTTGGATAATTATATGCAATCTTTCCTATGTAGGATATTGGTATCTGTTTAGCTGGGGTTCTCATATAAGGCTATTTTATACTTTACAGCTCATGTTGTGCAACACGACCAGGGGTTTGAAGCTGAGGTTTCCCAAGGGAAAGCTCACTCTGAATTTTCTTTTTTGAAGAATCTCAAAAAAAAAAAAAAAAAAAAAAAAAAGAAAATGATCTTTTTTTTTTTCTTTTCTAAGGTTGATTTCAACTAATGAAGCTGAATTTTTCCTAATACATGAAAATGAAAATAGATTAGTCCTTTTTTTTAAGCTTATAACGCCTCTCTTGTTTTAGTGATATGAATACATCTTTATATTGAACATTGCTCAAACAAGACAAAATGCATGTGAAGTACAGAGAGCTAAGTCAATCAAAATTCTATAGCAGATACATGTGCCAACATTTTCAGTAAAAAGCACCTCAGAAAGTACATGATAGTGCTAGAGAGAAAAGAACTTTCATTCCCAAGTTCCTAAAATAACACATCTGACTTGGAATCAAAGAAGAAGAAAGAGGCTCAGAATGAGTTATAGGATTCCCTCTGACTCTGTTGATCTTTGTTGAAGATCTTTTTTCTCTCTTCTCATTAGCTATAAGGTCGTGATACTCCAAGATAGATGCTGGCAAGCATATCTTTTAGATGGGAGAACTATAACCCATATGGGAAAAACTGACAAAGAATGCTTGACTTTGAGAATTCATGTGTGACTTTGAGCATCCACAGAAATTAATATATAGCATAAGTAAATTGATAAAATTGTAAGTTACTGCCTAGTAATGATTCAAATACTACTAGTTAAGAAAAAGAAGATAATATAAATGAATATCAATGGATGAATACTAGTGCTGAAGAAAAACAAATCTTACGATAACAATTTCATCCACCCTGAATTAATTGTCTTGAAACAATTGTTTTTGTTCATCACTCAGAAGCAGAAGATTACTGAATCCTAAATGCTGGTAAATGTCAACACAGAAGCTTCATTCCCGTATTTATTTTGGCCGAGCTTTTGTATGGATTTCGTAATTTTCATTACACGTTCACTATTGCTAAATTTCATGCTGCCTCATGAACATACCACTTTCCTTCTGACCTTGTGGTTGACTTCAAAAATAACTTTATGTATGATTTGTTTAAAATTCCACCTCTCTCCAGATATTAAATTAGTTAAACATTAACATTTCAGAGTGATTACAGTGCTGATTCCCGGAACGATATTTATCTGCTCCCATCTCACTGCAGCATTCTCTTACTCCAGATCAACGCCAGGAGTTGCCTTCCTCAGAGCATTTCTGACCATCCATCTTTCTCACCTAGTTTCAGTCACCATCCTAGAAACTAACTTTGAAAATTACTCAGATAAGTAGTAGCTGTGCTTCTGTAGGCAATATGGGGTGGTCTTGAAAATGACTAGCAAGACCACAGCAGAATTGGACAGACCAAATTGAAACCAATTAGATGACAATTTGATTGCTATTACTGCTTTTGAAAACAATGCAATTCATTAATGTGGTCAAATTTAGACCAGGTTTTCTGTGTTTTCTGTTCGTTTGCTTGTTTGTTTATTAGTTATAGAAAGCATAGTCCCTGGAGGGGGGCTAACTTGTTGTTAGAGTCAACTGAATGTATGATATAAGTCTCCAAATACCCATGTGAGAATATGTTCTAGGTCCAGAATGCAGTAAGCAAGTCCTGGCATGTCTGACCAATTGAATACAGAAAAGCACCTCTGGGACAGGAAATCTCTGAACCACAATTTCCTGGAGACTGTGAGAGTATTTTGGGGAATTTTAGAGTATTTTAGAGCCATCTTGTTTTACATTCTTGGTTGGGTAACTGCTACTGGCCCTGGAAACAAGAGACCGGAGTAGGTGAATCTACTATGCAAATCAGAATTGCTGTTCTTATATAATGAAGTTAATGGTTATTTTATTAAAGCCCTCATAAGCGAAGGCTTCTCTCACTGTTTTCACAATGGCAAAATTTCATTACCTAAAAAATGTTCTCCCCAACAGACACCCGAATGTTTTAGTGCTAGTGCTTTGTCTTACACTGCTACAGTCGAGTTACTCCCAGCCACCCAACTCAGTCATAAACAGCTAAATTGAGTTTCTTCATACAATATCAAGGTATTCTTTATAGACTAGACCTGTATTTTGGGGATCTTTTTGAATTTCTCAATTCGGGAAGCATAATCACAGATGATTTAATGGATCTGCATGACGCATTGCTAGTGCCAACAAAGCCGCTGTGGTTTAGCACTAGTGTTGGTGCATCTTTTCTCTCTAGTCATTGCTGTAATCAATGTTCCCTTGCCTTAAGGCCTGTATTAGAAAAGTAACCAGAACAAGAAATTTGGAGAAGGGAAGAGAGAATGCCAGGGTATTTTTGTCTCTGATGCAGCACACCAGACACAATGTTTTCAAGAGGTGTGAGAGAACAAAGATCCAAAGGACAAGAAGATATCTGCCAGGAGAGTCTTAACAAATGATCGATAATTTGTTCACCAGCAAGAAGTTTAAGACTTGCTCCCATGTAGATAATTACAGATGTTTTCAGACTGTTTCATCTTGAAACTGAGTTCTATTTATTTTACTCATGTTAGAGTGAACATACCAGAAGAGAGCTGGGGGACTGAATCACAGAATCATGAAAAAAAGATGAATGTGTTATGTATTTTAATGATTGTACTTGGAAAGAGACCCCTCCTCTGATTTAGATGGAGGTCACAGTGCCTGATCAAAGTCTAAACCTACAGAGTCCAAACAGAGTTGTCTAAGATGAAGTAGAGATGTTCTTGCTGCAAAGCTGAAAAAGAGTGAGTAAAAGATCAGATATTTAAGAGTGCTCAGGCAGTCAAATAATCTTATTGGAAGAAAACCCAGGTATCAAAAAGCAGGCAACAGAATCCTTTGCTCATAAAAGTGCCACTCTGTTCATGTTTTGCATTTTTTCCATTCACCTATTGTTCTGTTCTTTTCTTCTTATTATTTTTTTTTCCATACACTGCATCAATCCCTCCAGTGAATCTTTTGCCATCCGTAAAAGATTTTGGAGGCAATGATCATTTGGAGATGCGCTTGACATGCATCTCTGTTTTCCATTCCCAAATGTAAACACAGTACGGTTACTCCTGCACACGGTTTCCATTAAGATTCCTCTCTGACTGTAAGAGCAAAATTGGAAGAACAAACTTACTATTTCCAGAGCATCTCCCTGCCTCTTGCTTCAGCACACAAGCTACTCAGGCACACAAAAACAAAGGTCAATTGCTAAGGTTCCACATCACCTCTTGTCCTCCCATCTGGTCCTTTTCCAATAGTGTATAATGAAGCTGAATATGATATATATGTATCATTTCAAAGCAGATGGGCTTAAGCACAGTTCTTATTTCTGCTTGAAATTTATGGAAATTTACTACTGACTTCAAATGGGAGATGCCTGACCCCTAAGTTAGCATAACAGACATAATAAATCACCTATGCTCCTTTCTTACCAACTATCTGAAATACTCCAAATGGCACTGAAATTCAGAAATGGAATCAATGACATGCTTTTTTCTGAATCCGAATGTCAGCTGACTTGCATATTTGCAGTACAGTCTCAAAGTTAGTCTTGAAATTAATAAGGAACAGTTCTCTTGGACATTACCTTTGTACTACCTCCTCCAAAAACCAAAGTTTTTGGTCAGAAGGTCAGGTCAGAGACCTTCAGACCCTCTCTCTAACTTTGAGCTAAGCCTCTAAATGTTGAAGTGAAGTTGAGCACAGACCGGGACAAACTTCTTTCCCTGGAGAACATGGATATATGGTTTGCCATTCATTTTACACAGCTCATCTTGCAGCAGTGCCACAGAGTGTTCACATGAACTGGCATGACATTTCAGGAAGCTTTCATATTTAATGGTACACTCTATACAGAGCGAATAACCAGCCCCAGTCCTCTTTATAACCTGCTGAGGTTACAAGGTTGGCCCATGCGACAAGTTGCTTCAGGCTGAAGCATTCACAGAGCCTGAACTCATGACCTCTGTGACTGCAATTATAATCTTCTATGACTTGAGCTAAAACCACCAGGCTCATTGCCTCTGAGGCAATAAAAGCCCTATCAACCTTCTCTGTACTTTACACAGTGGGGAAGGAAGAGAAATGCAGCAGGGCAAGCAGGGCCAGGTGTAACTCAGGGTAGAAAGAGACCTCAGTCGGGTTTGTCTGAGGTCACACCTGTGTTTTCTATCTTAGAGTCATCATGAAAATTTAGATGTGCTTCTCATCAAATGTTTTTTAATGCAGTATCAAATTTTCTCAAAAAATAACTCAGCTGAGTCTTGAGCTCCTATAAGCCTATGTGATGTATCCCTTTAAACCCAGGCAAAACAGTGCTTTTCACTGCAGAAACAGGGAGAGAGAGAGAGAACAGGGACTAAAGGATCCTGCGATAAGGACATTTTGTCAGCTGAATATTAAAGCAGTCATATAAAACCTGAGTGATATGCTAGCACCTAAGCAGAGGTAGAATAAGCTCTGCAGGAATGGGAGAGAACACAGCTATTTACAAACATATTTCTCACAAAGGTCACAAAATGTTCCAGATGAAAATGGTTACCCTTGAAAGCATTCTCAAAGGGGATGAATGAGTCAAAATCAGGGACAGATTTTTATTCAAAATTTGGCTTTTTTTTTCTTTTTTTTTCTTTTTTTCTTTTTTTCTTTTTTTTTTTTCCTTTTTTTTTCCCTTTGTTATTCAAAATCCCTCTTCTAGCCTTTCTCTATGGGTAGAGTAACTACTAGGATCTGAGAGGGCTCTGCTTCTCATGCCAATGGTCACTGTTCTTCCATAACTGGGTCCTCACTGTCCAGACTTCCCCATGTTGCCCTTTTCAGCAATAACTTCAGTATCCATCATTTCTAAAGATGTTAAAGAACCCAGTGCTCTCTCTACCCTGACTTGAACTGAACATAAACTTCTTGGCATGCAGGGAGAGAAGGCTGCTTAGTGTTTACCTGAAAAGGAGTGTTTGTGCCTTCTTTCACAGGGACTCAGATTTGTGTCTGCACTGAAATCACAGATGATTCAATCTCATTTCATGAGGTGGGAGCTTGGCGGCTGCAGGCAGCCTCCAGTAGCAATTCCCCTGTGTGGAGACCATTTCTGAAAGAGAGCTCTCGTGGAAGGAATAGCAGTCGTTTGCAGTTACGGTCTTTGCATGGTAATACAACCAAGAAGTGGTGTTAAAGCAACATTAGGCTAAGTTTAATGATATGTCTTGCTCAGCTCTATAATGGCTAATTAAACATTACGAATGCAAAGCAAATAGCTTGTTCAGGCTAGTGCAGGATCCACATTGCCCCTGAATGCGCTGAATGAATTATTCAAGTCTGTTTTTCTTCACCATTGCCATCCTTCCCCACCACAGAGCAGAATCCCTTCTGTGGCCTTAGCAGACTTTTCTAAAGCTGTTCTTGTGGCCCTGAACAAGTTTTGTTTCTAACTTGCCAAAACACAAGCCAGGTCACCTAGTAAATGAAAAGTGTTAAAATACTAATATACTCAAAAAAAAGGAAGTGAAGAGCTGGCAAGTTTTCTCCCTAAAGGGGGTGAAGGTCTTCTCCTTTCTCACTTTTTATTTTTTTAGCACAGTATCCCAAGTGTTGCACCTTTTAGCACCTCTGTCCTACCCAGAGCTTCTCCTTCTCTCTTAGCTTGTAAATGAGCTCAGCTTATTATCTCACAAAGTGAGACTGGTGCTGGACACTGGTGCTCTCTATGGAAATTTCTCCACAGGACAGAGGACCCCAGTATAAAAATACAGTGTTTACACACAATCACAGGTGGGTCCAAATAATGGTTTGACACTAATGGTTTGAAGGACAGAGCCCCGCTAGCTGCATGCATGGACTATGCTGAACTGCTCCAGAGACAGATACTTTATACCTGGTACAAACTAGATAGACATGCCTTGCTTCTTTCTCTTTCTCCTGAACCTGTTGAACCTGTAGCTCTGCTCTTATATCACTAAATTCATCCTGTCTTCATCACTTTAAGGACCTGCATGAGAGCTGGCCATGCTGGAAAGTGACTCAATGAAGAACACTAAGCCCAGTAGATCTGAACACCTTGTCGCATACCCAGTGCAGGGCAGAGAAATTAAGGTCTCCATTAAAAAATTAAGCTCCCATGCAGGACCAATACTGCCTTCAAATGAGGAAGGGCACATAACCAAAGCATTACATATGTCTCATCTGCTTTGGGACTCTAAGATCTAGGTTGCATTCAGCTGGCAGCAACACCCTGACTGAGCCAGCAGACTGTGGGATCTCCTTGTACAAGGGGCTCAGCCACAACTTATGCTCTTCAGCTTGCGTAAGATCATGGAAAATGAATATGAGCATTTGCTGCTTCAGTGATGATAAACTGAATTGTATCAGCGTGAGAATCCTGACTTGTTGAGGGCAAGGAACAAGAGGGGGGCCCCTCTGCTCTGCCCCCCACCTCATGCACTTCTAACACTTGTTCCTTAGTTGAAATGCCCAGGACGTCCAAGGCAAGTAAAACATTGCCTTGCTCCCTATCCATAGTTTTTTTCCTGATTGTTATCCAAGCTATAACACTATATATCTTGATCTATCAGGCTGAGAAGCCCATGTGACCCTGCAAACCCTGGAAATTTTAGAAATCAGTGATTAGGAATACTCTAAATTGTTAGAGTAATGGAGTTTAAAATGAGACACACTGGCAAATTTATCAGGTCTTCTGTAGGCAAGGCAAGCAGAGAGGAACAAACTGGAAAACAAACAAACAAGAAGAATGAAGTTCATCAGCTTTCATTAAAGCAAATAGCAAAGTATTTGCCATGGTGATTGACCTCCTTTCTATGTGCCTACAGAATCCCTGCAAATATTTACCTCCTGCTAACAGGCCTACAGCAGATCGATGCTGAAAACTAGATTATGTTGGTTTTGAAGTCAAAATTGAATATCTCTTATTTTCTGGCTGTAAAAACTAGCTAAAGAGCCAGGGCTGTCAAATAGTAATGATTGCAATAATGTAGAAACTGAGATTTTAAGAAAGGTATGGAAGATATGGTTGCTAGTAGGGTTGCTTCTGACTGCTATCACAAGAATAAACATCTTGATTTTTGAGGAAATTTGGCTTTGTCTGCAGATACTCTTTGTATTTCATGCCTCTGCTAGAGTTCTGCAGCTCAAACATACTGTGAAGTTGCCTATAAAAATAGGCAGAATCTTCAGTGATAGGAAAGTGAAGTTTTACGTCCTTGCTCTGTCCTAGCAAATGATTGAGTGGCCTGGACTGAGCTTTCTGGCAAACTCCAGCTGTGTTCTGATCCCTCATTTCTTCACACCTGGCCATTGTAAGGTATTGGCTAACTGTGTACTAGTACCTACACTGTCACTGTATCATTGCAGATGGTCTATGATAATGCATTCTCATATGGCTTTCCCTCTCCCCAGGTGCTCACTTCAGCCTAACATCTCACATCTTATTTTAAAGCCTGTGAAACGTTTGTAGGGAAACATGGTAAATGACTAAAGTGGGTAATAGCACTCTATTACCCACAGGTAATTAATTACACGACTGTAATGTCCTGATGTGCCAGGACCTTTGTGAAAATAATTCTTAATCACAGAGGGATTTTGTTTTGCTATTATCCATTTATGGAAAATAGCTCCATAGATTTGCATGGAACCAAATAGGGCATGGAGTCAAAAACAATTGAACAAAAGCACTGGGCATCAAGCAGTACTTCCAACCATCTGGGTCTGGGTGTTTGTCCCAGCTATCACATTGCTTCTCAGAGCAAATACCAGGTGTTAATCAACTGCAAAGTTTCCTCAATTTTCACATATAGAAAATCTGGCCATGACTTCTTTCATAGAAGTGTTACAGAAAGCAAAGTTATTCTGCAGAGTGCACCTGTCCCTTCATAGGTATAGAAAAATCATAATGGTTATAAACTGAAATATGTTCCAGTTCCACTTAGTGATTTTAAACTCACTGTTCAAATGCATGTTTTGATGATTAATTATTTTTTCTTTAGAAAAAGATTTACCTTTAGAAAAAGATTCAAAGCTAGGACAAAGGCATGAAGGGCAAGGCAAACAGTTGTTCTGACTGTACCTTTCTACTTCATCTTTAGTCTGAGGGATGTACTGATGCAATTCAAAACCAATTTCATCTGTTGAATCTTTGTAAGAGGGGAAAATAATCTGCCCAGCTGATCCTCCCTACCTCCAGACCATATAGTTGATGCATTATTCCTTATTATTGTATCAAAACTCAAAATAGAGCCAGAGAGGCAGTAAGCAGCATGCAATTATCTCCTCCAGGTGTTCCTGCTCCTGCCCTTTCTCAGCTATTATTCTTCCTCTCTGTAGGAAGCAGAAATGACAGTGACATGTCTCGTAGCTTGTATTCAGCTGTGCCTGATTGATAGTTGCACAATAGCAAAATAGCTCTTTGTAACTGTTTTATTTTGATGAAGGATGCTGTTTAATTGTCATAGTTAGTCTTTTGTCAAACATTGGTATGTTGCTGAAAAACCTAAGGTTACACACTAGCTGTTATTGTAGGATTAATGAACGACATGTTCTGTTTACCTCTGTTTATACAATACCGATGCTAAATTAAATGATTACATGCAAGAAGAAAATCTTGACTAATAACTGGCTAAGGACTGCAACTGAAGCAGTTAAAATTACAAGCATCCAGGATCTTTCTTAGAATGCTGGTTATTTTTAGATATAAAACTTCTCACTCCTTTGAAAGTTAGGATGTCCTTCCCAATCACTATAATGAAGACGTATAATACTGATGGTGCTTTTGTCTTTTTACAATGAGTGATTATGATATCAAATAGAGATTCAGTCATAAGTAAGTTCTATCCCAAGATTTGTGACAAACATTTTATGTAATAGGACCTGATTCAATGATCTTTGAAGTCAAGAGGATACTTTCCAGCAAATTAGTACTGTTCAGATTAGATTCTTAATTCTATTCCTTTGGTTACCCTGATGGCAAGGAATGGAGGGAAAAAGAAATAAGAAAGAAAACAAACAAGGTAATTCAGCTTACTTGAATGGGTCTTATCAGGAGAAATGAATGAAATGTGGACAGTTTCCCAATACTCACCATACATGTATCTCGATAGAAAGAATATAAGATTATTTTTTGATTCTTCTGAATAAATATTCCCTTTGATTTTAGCCAATATAGTGTGTATCAGTCATTTGTGACACTGCCCTGTATTATGGAGAATGATTTAGGACAGAACCTGCACAAAATCAGGTGAAGTGGAGCATTTTAAATTTTAATACTTTCCAATTCTGAAGTTCTTGTCCTGCTAAGATAATGTGGTAACTGTTTAAGGACTAGAACATACATGAGGTATCAAGTTATCATGTTTCATGAACACGTTACATGACAATGATGCAAGCAACTACTTCTGGGGGCTGCTGCCACGGTGAATAACAAGGAAGAGGAAATATAGCAAAGCAACTGCTATTGCTCAGCTGCTATCCCAAATTGACCGCTGAAGTCAATGAATAAAAGGCCTAGTAGAACCAAATGTGAAGTGATCCCCCTCCGAAATGCGATCACTCTATCAGCAAGACGAAGCCAGACATAAACCGACAGATAACATCCATACTGCCTACTGACTATCTACAGTCGTGCACATCTTATGCCATGTAAAGGTATTTAGGGCTCCAAGATATATTCCCTATAATGTATGTTGTGGCAGGAAGACGAAAGCAAGGTATCTGACCTGGTAAATCAAGAATGGGGAACGTTGTGAACTCTAGTCCAAGCGCAAGGTTGAAACTCTTTTACTAAGTACCAGGTGGTTGGTGCCAGCACAGATTTCTTTTTATGCCAACGGCTTTTCATCACTATAATAAGGCACTCGGTTCTTTGGAGGTGGCAGCACACAATGTCCTCCAGTGCCTTGAGGCAACATCAACTGTAGCTTGAAGGAGGTGGCCTTAAAGTTTAATGCCAGTATTCAAGTGATAGTTATCTTGGGCTTCTTGTTCTCTCAGGTCAGGGATAGAAAGGCAGGGAAACAGCCTGAAGGAATTTAGAAAATCCAATTTTAAGGTTTGTAAAGACACTAGAACCACAATCTCAGCTGTGACTGTTCCCTAGATGTCAGACTCATTTTGATTGGATTCTATATCTATATTGAACAGATTGCATCCATCTCTTTCCCATTCTCTCTCTGTTTGTCATACTTCAGAAGGAGATCACAAATTAGAATACTCCCAAACTCTTAAAGCTCTGAATTTGAAAAGCAATACTTTGTGAAACGTGATGCTCAGTATTTAAATAGAGTTGTAGCAGAAAAGAGATGAGTAAATGTGTGATGAAGGTCTCCAAATACTAGGGTTATTTGTTTCCAAGATAGAAATTTCTAAATAGCATTTCTCATTGTCCACTTATATATTCTAGATCCAAACACTAGTTTACATGCTTGTCAGCAGAAAATAAGTAATTTCATTATCCACAGAGAAGAAAACCATCCAGGGCTATCCTTGTAAGTATTAATTTATTCCATTCAGTAACTTGTTAAATATTTATTAATAGTTTTTCAATATTTCTGTAGTTGATTAAAGTTTAACTATTTCACATCCACTTAAAATATAGGGAGAAGAACTATTTATAGGCAAGGAATATCATCCAGAAAGCAATTTAGACATAATTATGGCTTGCTGTTCAGTGATGTAATAGGATCCTAATTTGTTGGTCCAGTGAAATTCTAATTACTGTATCCCATCCAAAAAAACCCTTCCTTGAACACTTAAAGTCTGCCTAAAGCCTGTGAGCACTCCTGGCAGACATCCTAAAATGTTGCCAAGCTAAGAGCAAAGTAATTAGCAACTAAAAAGACATCATTCTATTCAATGACTGTTACTTAAGCCAGAAAGAGATACCAAAATCATTGTAAAGTGTTACCAAACAGAAGAAGAAATAATTAATGCCTTTAATATTCTCAGTAATGGTATTAATCCCGGGGAGGAAACCATTTGGCAGAAGAAAAGATGCATTATATTAGTTCATAGCAGTTTATGAAGAAACGTTCACTTTTTTCTTACTATCAGGTTTATCTGCCAGGGAGGCCTCAAAGCTCTTCAGACCCTTAAAAAAAGCTGTGGGGAGCCAGCACGGTTTTTGTGGAGACGGAGTGCAGGGGAGGAAGAGACTGATGCTGAAGGCAGTGGCTAGGAAGGGTCTGTTTGCTTTGGGAGAGCTGGATTTTGTATCTGACCCAATTAACAAGATGGTGAGTTTGACAGGGAACTCGGGCTACTGCTGGTGGTCCAAGTCAGTGGCAAAATGTGTGCACTGTAATGGGAGAATCTTCAGGATTATAGCAAGGCTGAAGGCAGAGGTTAAGATCACCGACGTTTCCTTTCACTAGCTGTATGTTGCAGAAATTCTCCACTTCTGATTTTTATTGTAGTTATTTTTTCCAAATCATAGGCAAGTTAAATATTGTTGCCTTTGTTAATCTCAAAGTCTGGATATCTGGTGTATTATCTGGCATAAGAGAGTAAATACAGAGCTGAAACAATTCACCCAAACTCTTTAAGAAGGGCTTGTTAAAGTCATGTTGTGTTTCAAGTCACCCGACCTGG
The DNA here is from genome assembly GCA_013398315.1 of Nothoprocta pentlandii. NCBI lineage: Eukaryota > Metazoa > Chordata > Aves > Tinamiformes > Tinamidae > Nothoprocta > Nothoprocta pentlandii. Next base: position 2,879,465 of record VZSG01000035.1, read on the forward strand.
TTCTGCTGACATTTGGCAAGTCCAGTGTTCAAAACCAGCTGTTTTACTCAGTGTATTTTGCTGAATAATGGCATGATTTATTTACTTAACCTTACACGTCTCTGCTACAGTGGCACAGCCTATTAACTTTCATCTTGGAAGCAAGAAAATGTTCCTATTATGCTTATTTCTCCCTACATCTAGACAAACCCAGTCTCCATAGAGGAGAAGCCAAGTGTATTAATTTCATTTTAAAGTATCTCAGTTTCCTCTCTTTTCCCAGCTCAAAGCTATGACCATACTTATAAGGGTTAACAGAGGCAATGGAAGGAAAAATAAAAACCAATTCAGTAGATTTTCTTAAACTCAATTCCTGCTGTTCAATCTGAAGCTCCCCGTGCAATCTAGCAGCAAATCTGAAAATCATCATACATAATGCTCAAAAGAAAAGAATATAAATATATAAAAAAATGGCTTTAGTTATATAAATTAAAAAGAGGACAGCCAGAATCTTTCTTCTATTTCACTTGTGAGTTGCTTACCATGAGCAAGAATATATTCCTTCAGTGTTTCATAGGAAGAGGTGGACATCACCAGTGAGATGAGTGGATCAAAACCTACATGCTGCCAACACTGTATTTCAGCCCTTCTGACTCAAGTAGACTCCTAGAAATACAAGATAGTTGTCAAAAATAACCACAGTACCATCAAGAAAATATCTTAAACACAGGGACTGAAAAAAAATAATCCTTACTTTGATATATGTAAGAAAAAAATCGTTTCATTTATCCACTTGTTGGTATGCCAAAATTCATGCAACACTAGGCCCTATTTATGAATAACTCAGATTGCACATAGTGAGTATAATCCAAAATGCCCCCAGAGTTGAGAAAGACTCAAACAGCTCCCATCATGCCTGAGCAGCTGATATCAAGGAACACATCTATAGATAATTAGCACTCACCAGATCACAGTAGGAGAACAACCTAGAGGTTGTTTAAATGCACAGAAAAATGTGCATAAAATGAACAGAAATGGAGGGTATTAATAAGTCCAAATACCTGGAGGGGGAAAAAAAAAAGTAAATAAAAGGAAGCTGGAAGTTTGCAAAGCCAGGATATAACTCAAGAGATACTCAACCTCCCACCATTAGGTTTTTGATTGAGAACAAAAACAGATGAGCAGGGTCAGCAAATCACATAAACCTGGTGACTGTGATCCACAACAATTAATGGGCCAAAGGGTCTAGCTCGTAGAGGACAGTTGTCAACCCTTCCCCCCAAAAAACTGTCTGCACAGCTGGTTTTCCTTACAACTATGTCATTGCAATGAAGAGGTAACTCGAGGAGTATGAGAATATAACATGTCTCTTAAATATGGTTATTATGAACAGGTAGCCAAACTGAAAGAGATGTATCGTGCATGTGTGCGTATGGCTAATTTCATGCTACTCACAGAAAATGTCCATGTTGACAACAGTGGCTTTCTACTCACACAGTGTCCCTGAAGTGTGATATTTGACAAACAACTACTATTTGTCTATCAGCCTGCTGATAAAAAGCAAGACACCTGCTACTGCTACTGTGCTGATAAACTCTGACACTGATTTAAAACATTTGATATACTCCTAATTACACAAGATAGTTGATTTGCAGATTCACGTATTACAAAGGCAGAAGGGATGGTGGGATCATACAGTATAACCTCCCTTATAGCACAAGGTAAAAGACTTGAATTAATTTTTGTTGGAACTGGAACATCTTTATCGGTATATTTAAAGTTAACATGTAGTTGGCTTATAACATCCACTTCCCCATCTTTCATACATGAGAGTGATCAAATTGCACAGCAATTACTAATGTGATGGCAGATTAATAAACCTATAATGGGACTTGATATCACTCTCACTCTTTTAAAGCAACTCAGTAGTAAACATACTGCAGGACTTCAGTTTCTTTGCCAAGGTCCTCTTGTGTCATCTGGGGAACAAACTGAAAAGCTAAAGTATAACTTAAGCAATTACCCCTGAAATTATTAATTTACCTTCATCCCAGAAGAGCTGACCATCCCAAGAGATCTGATAATACAGACTTTGTGTTTGTGCTTTAGAACTAGACAGTTTAGGGCAATTATCAAAAAGGACAAGTATGATTAAATCACCTCCTTTTTTTGGACACTTTTTTTTTTTTTTTTAATTTAAAATGCACAAGAACTGCTTACCTACTGCTGGAACAGTTTGAATGCCACACAGAATACATCATGACCCCTTTCCTGGTTTTATTTCCATAAATGAATGTTCCACAAAATTTAACACTGTTTCCAAAACATCACTGCAGTGAATTAGATTAACTTACTCCTAGATGCATACTTTTACAGTTCTTTTTATAGCATCCCAAAGTTTACTTCATGTCACTAGATATGCACCAATGTTGCAGAGTAACTAGGGAAAGTAAAAAACAACTGGAAAACTGCTGCCTCTTATCTATCTATTTGATTCCCTGTAATGCCTGAAACAGATATGGTAATTAATTAAAACACACTTTATCAGCAGGTCAATGTTATCAGCTTCATCTATAGTACCTACAACTTCAAGTTGTCTGTGAGGGAAATTCCTGGTTCTACTTAAAGAATAAAGAATAAAGAAATAATTTCAGCAAGACCCTTTACTTTCTGTTTCTTCCCTGAAGTCTCTGAATTTCCATTAAAATGTCTGCAATAATTCAAACCACAGACACATCCACTGCAGAACCCTTTATAAAGTAATTTTATAAAACATATGTCATTAAGCCTTTGCTATCACAATTTGAAAAGATTTTGAAAGGTATTTGCTTTGTAAAGTAGTGAACAGAGAAGATAATGCCTTTGACCTCTCAGTTGCTCATCCTCATTCCATGTGTGATTTTGAGCTCTTATCCTTCAACATAATTAGGGATTCAGAATAGTTTGCTTTACAATTATTACCTGAATTCTAAACTATTCTTAAAATAACACCATATCACATAATTTGAGTAGGGTTTGCACCCTGAAAGAGAAGGGGTGTTGTCAGAATACATTTTCTTGTATTAAACACCGATAAAGAGCTCAACTGTGTTGCAAGTCTCTTAGGCAGAAATGCTCCAAGTGAGTTATTTCAGGGAGAAATTATTTGAGCATAGGCAAAAAAAAAAAAAAAAAAAAAAAAAAAAAAAAAAAAAAAAAANAAAAAAAAAAAAAAAAAAAAAAAAAAAAAAAAAAAAAAAAAAAAAAAAAAAAAAAAAAAAAAAAAAGAGAGAGAGAGAGCAGATAAACATGAAAAAATAAGGACAAGGAAGCTTTAGTACCTGACTGCTACAAGGAAAGGAACAAAGTGCAGTTTTTGTATAAAGCAAGTGCAGGTGTCAAAAAGGAATGACCTTGTATTTCATAAATCTATATGTAGTAATGAACAAATGCAGCAGATGCTGTCTAGGTGAATGCAGTATACGTATTCTTTTAATCTTTTCCTGTGGTTTTTTGAACAGCTCCATGGAACTGTCTTAATTGCTTGGGGCACCCTTGAAAAACATTTCTCAAGTTATGAAAACTCACAGTTGGCAGGCAGTAAACATTTCGCAACAGCTTGTCTTCTCCCAAAGATATCTCGACTGAAAGTGATAAAAAATGGCCCTTTAAACTGCCTTTTGATTAAAAACAAACTTTAAAACTCATTGGCATTTTAATGAAAAAATTTTAAAAATCTGTTCACTAGAAAGTGTTTTTCTGCTTTTTTATTTAAAATATCACCTGGTTTATATTTGTTGCTATGAAAAGCTAAAAAAAAATAAAATAAATAAAAATAATAAAAAAAAAAAAACAGAGGAAGAAACATCCAAAAGAACAAAGACAACTGTGTTAATAGAATATTTTTAAGGGCAAAAAATATTTCTCACTCAAATACACAGACTGTCAGATAAACAAAACCAAAACATTATATTTGGCAATCTAATAAATAAGCAGCAAGCAATATTATTTTCTTTCGATATTGTATAATATGAGGCCAGTATCTCTGGAATAGACCGATGTGACAAGATAGAAATTTGGTTCTTTAAAGACTTGGTCTATTAGCATGATTTCTCAAATCATTACATACTATGGCTTTGGTTTTCTAACCTACTGAGCAGAGTCAGGAATTCAGTTTTCTGCTGCTCTCAGAAATCACAGCATAAGAACTCAGTCCAAAATTCATCAATAATGTGGAGTTCTTTGACCTAGCTGGAAATTTCTCCAGAACACATCTGGTAAATGGAAAACATTTCTCAAACTTCCAGCATATATCCATTCCTCGTCACTACATCCCACATGCTTAAATGCTCACCTTGCATTAGAACTTGTCCTCAGTTTTTCTCTTTTATCTCTTTTCCTTGGACTTCACATAAACTTTTCATACACATTAATTGCTAATGCACTTACTGGCAATAACCTTCTAACTCGCCTCACCCTCCACACTGCTGGACTAGATAAGCCCAGCTTTTACAGTCCCCTGAGACAGTCTCCATTTCCCTGATCTTTCTAGCAAAACTTGTTTGTGCATGTTTTACTTTGCATCCATCTTTTCTGAATCCAGGTGACTGGATTATACACTGTATTGCATTTGAAGTTTTAGCACCAGCTCAACAAATCAGAAATAAAAGAATTTTTCTTTCTCATGCGAATATTTGGTGGGTTGAGTATGATAGTCCCCTTCCAGCCTCGATGGTGAAGTCTCTGTCACAGAAAGCACTATTTTTGACACTAATTGACATGATCCCTGGCTTTCTCAGCAAGGAAGGACTAACTTGTTGAAAAGGAAAGCCAAAAAAGTCCTATATGATATATATATATATATATATATATTTAAACTCCTATAAGCCTTTCTCTTTCATTGTAGCTGACACAGTAGCAGGGAGGAATTAGGGAGAACACACTGACCACATTGACAATGCCAACTATCTTTGTATATATGTACATATGTGCATATGTTGGAAAGGCTTCATTATTTAAGGATACTTATTTATTATGGCTGTAAGCATTAAGGTTTCATTTAGCAAATTTCTGAAACGTGTTCACATTAAGAAATATATATATGACATACACTGACTTCCACCGGTTGCTCTACCTGCTTAACTGACATAACAAACAGACAAAAAACAAACAAAACCCTTTCTGTATTATTTAATACCTTTCTGTATTATTTAATACAAAACCCTTTGTATATTATCTAATATAACCTGCTTAGCAAGCCATTATGGAGTGTGACATTATTGCATGTGGTTAAATATCTGTCCCTCATAGCTGTATGATTCTATACCTTTGGGGAAGGCTGCAAAGGATGTTTTTATTAGAGTTATAGGTAGACATAAAAAAATGTGCTCTGCCA
>VZSG01000035.1:2884882-2918792 GCA_013398315.1 Nothoprocta pentlandii
GTACCTATAAGAAAGATATGGGTTGATTACAAGTACACAATGGTGGACAGTGTTGATAGGGGTCTGAATCTTTTGTTTTCTTCACCAGCTTGTCTCAAAAAAAGAAACTGCCTAGAGTGTAACCATGGCAAAGACAAGCCCCTTAGTGTGATTCAAAGATAAAGACGCGACATATTTTTATGTGACTGCAGGGAGCTGGACAATAGTTCTTGAGTGAACTACCCCATCTGTTTCAATGAGGTGTTAACTCAAACACCTAGGGATAATAATGCGATGTCTCCACAGTAAACTATTTCATTCGTCATGGAAGCAGATTTGAGCAATTTATTGAGACACCTCATTTTTCTCTCAGACTGAGGTCTGTTTTATGCAGACTGTCTTGTGGCTGCCCTCAGCTCTGTAACGCCCGGGGGCCTTCCTACACAGCAAGAAGTGAGGCCTCATTGCAAAGCCCAGATCCTCTCATTTTCCTCTCTATTTTTTTTAGGCATTCTCAAGTGTTATTGTCTAGCTGAATATTTGTAGTGTGCCTTCGAGAACAGTCAAGCAAAGTAAAAGAAACTGATTTCACTATCCTTTAGACCAACTTTGTTTTGCCTTGAAATGTCCCCCTGCTCTGTATGCTCCACTCAGATGAGTCGCAAGTGGCTGTTTGCTGAGCACTGAACATTATGGAAAGATGATATAAAGTGCTGCCCACGGTTCATCTATAGACTTGATCCTAGAAATCCTTTTTATCCCCTTTTCACAGACAAGATGTATTTTATGTCTCCTTCAGTGTACTAATGAGGTCACCTAGATAAGTCCAAGCATGGAATACCTTAAGATACAGCCTAAGTCATAGATATAACAACCAACGCTAAAGAGCTCAGTAAGAGCTCAATACGCTCCCTAAAGGTGCGGAACCAAGGAGGAGTCAGGAACCTTGGCCAGTTCTCCTTTGCCAGCCCTCCTATATGAGGAATCCTCACATGTTTGTAGGAACAGCAGTTTTGAATGGATGGAGTTTGTGAGATAAGCTCAGATGAAACCTACTAGTGTCTCTCTTTCACAGGCTTCTGCCTATCCTCAAATTGTAAGTTCTACTTCTCTCCTGTCCCTATGACAATATTGCATTTCTTTCCAGTGATAAGAAATGTGAATATGCATTTTCTTTTTTTTTCTCACTTGGCAGAAGCAGATGGGAAAGATAAGCATATGCAAAAACAGAGAGAAAGGTGCTACTCCCCACAAGACCTTTGAGGCAAATGGCTTTTTAAAAGGCCACACTCCACTCATTATTTGTCTCATTTTTCTTCTCAAGGTCTAGCAAAGAGCTTCAATCAATAATAAGCTTCAAACAACACGCTAGACAGGTTAAGCAGACTTGTCAAAATACATGACATTAATTAACATTGTGAAAGCAGGTCATAACAATACCCCATAAAAACTGCATTACAAAGAAGGTAGAATAACACAGGTCAATAACTTACTGCATAAAGGAAAAGGTGGGGGGAACATTATTTTCTGAAGAGAATTAGGAGACTATGTCCCTCAGTGTTTATTAGGAGGAGACAAGCATCTTGGGTCACAGGCCTCAACTGGGCCCACACAGGCAAACTAGTGTACTCAGAAGTTCACTGAACCATGGTGGAGTGCCGCATGGATCCGTGGATACATTGGGTCTGTTGGGCTAAATCCTGTTGCACTTTTTGGGAGGCTTTGGATGCTTCATTTCATTCAGAAGGAAAAATATGTTTTGAAAGAGAGAGAGGCACATTCCAAGTAGAGAGATCTGTGTTTGCTGGCCTGCCTTCCTTTCTTCCTTCCATCCTTCCATACCCAGTGATCATGAGCCAGCTGGAGGAAAGGGAATAAGGAGGGAGGAAGAGAGGGAAACCTCAGGCTGTGTGAGGTTTTGTGTTGTGCATGGTACCCTCAGTTCCACCGACACCCTCAATACTTCACACTAAGCAAAAGCATCAGTATCAGAAGTTTACCATGACCGTGCCAGAGTCAAATCCTGCCTGTGTTAGACTGACCTGTTTTGTGACCTATTGCTATGGCCTTCCTGCTGATTTATAATTTCTCGCCTAAGAGTGTAGAGTCATAGTTTTTTTTTCCTTTTTAATTTCATACTGCTGCCTTTTATAGCTTCTTCTTGGATGTGTTGTGCAAACCTATGAAATAAAACAACTCCTAGGCCTCTTGACCCTTATTTTTTTTCTTCCACTCTCTTTTTGTACCATGTAAGAAACATTAAAGAACAAAAAAACCCCAAACCCAGAAAACTCTCCTACCAGTTCATGATGCACTCTAAGTACATTTTTATAGTCATTTTAATGTTAATGAGCACCAATTACTCTTGAAAATTATCATAAAAGGCATAAAAAGGCTGATATTGTACACTTGTTTTGCTCTGAAGGCCAGCTCCAAGGTTCAAGTGCATTTTTAAGAGAATCATACACAAATTCCCTCTGTGAGGGGAAAATAATTTCTGGATACATGCTGATTTTGTAGTTTGGGCATGCATTATATTTACAGGAGTGCCAAAACATTACTTATCTTTGAGATGATGGAATTTGCATCCTGTATAGAATAGGATGCAATAAAGAATCGCTTCACTGGGAAATCTCATCAAAACTGTTACTGTAAAATCATTCTTAAGTGCAGAATATCGTCAGCAGATGAATAAGGAGCTAATCAGCCTTTCTTCTAATGCTCAGTTGTGCAGACAAGGATTCCATATACAAAACACTTAGTCCTGCAGAATGTGAAATAGCAAGGAGGTTGACACCACCAACAGTTCTTTTACTGCATTGTGGGCAGTAAGAGTTGTAATAATAATTCTAATTATTAGGCTCAGCAAGCATAATTTCTTGACAGTAATTTATGCCACTGTGAAGTCAGTGTGACTTTTCAGAATTATAAGAACCTGGTGAGCTGCTAATGTTTGTGGGGCAATCCCATAAACCTTTGGTGGATTGCATTAACATGACATCTCCTGGGCTATCCTTAAAAGAACTTTGTAAAAAATACTTTGTTAATTAGTTGGACCTCGCAGTTCTCACGGGAGGCAGACAAGCATGGAATAACAGGTAAAATGAATGCCAGTTCTCTCCCTATATGCCTTGGTCACCATGGTAGTAAGCAGTTGTATGGAAGTCTGTGCTTTGACAGCTTCATGCCTGCTAGTTTCTTTTAGGGAAAACACCAGCTTTTGCTCCCCACTTGTGCATCAGTGCAGTAATTTAGCACGTTAATGTATTGAATATTTGTATACCACTACAATACCTTAGCAAGTGAAAATTTTGGCCCTATCTTGAGGAGTTAGAAGACAGCTGAATACTAATAACTGCACAATTGTTATGCAGTATAGCACGTGTACTGACAATCCACCCTATTCCACCTTGGTATGTGTTTAAATCCCCTTAAATATACCAGATAATATCTCATTTGACTCAAATGTCATTGCTCTTAGAGACATTAAGTTGGGAATCAGAAATGAACCTACCCTGTCAACCTGGCCATCTCTTTTTGTTGTGTGTTTCTCCAAGCAACCTTAGTTCTCAGGTAAGGCCAAAGGGCAGAAGTCCACAGGGAGCTCCTGACATTTCGTTTTGCTCACTCTACTGCAACAGGACAGCAGATTTGAAGGGGATTGGACAAGTTCATAGAGGAAAAATCCATTGCGGGTCACTGAGAACACCAAAAATATGTCTAACTCAGGAATACTGAGTTTTGTGAAGCGCTATTAACCTATTTCCCCATAGACTTGATGAATCAAATTTGTAGCCATATAGGCTACATAAGTTGATAGAGAATGCCTCTTTCCCACTGGTTTAAATGGAAGAATTCTTCCAGCTTGAGGGTGAGGGAGAATGAGAGTTAGGTGTCCCGTGCAATTGCATCTGGGTTCCTTATATTGCTCTGAGTCTCAGTAGCACAGGTAAAAGAAAAGGGTTGCAACTACATTCGGTGGCATTGCTACAGCTTGGGAAGGCAAACCGGGACTATCTTTGAACGACTAACACTAGTCACAGCAATGAGTCAACATGACCTATCATACTCAACAGGGAATCACGATTTCACCTTTAGTTTAGGCCGAACTTTAGGATAACAAATCTCCTTGGCATTGGCACCTTAGAAAACTAGGATAAAGTAATTTGAGAATATATTCCTGTTCTGCAGTGATGTCTAACAGAGACCCAACTGTATATATCCGTGCAACATCTGGCCAGCTCCATGCAATTATCCTCATAACACCCCTGTGAGGTTGGCAGGCTCTGTTTGCATTGCTTTAAAATTGGAATAGTAAGGCTCTATGTGACCTCAAACTTCAAAGGAAAAGCCTAGAAATAAAGCAGCCTCTCTCAACCTTTTAGTCAAATTTATCATTTACTGGAAAAGCCTTCCCCTGAAACCCTCATGCTTAATTGTGGATGGCACAGAAGTTGTAAGAGGATTTCCCAACATGGGCTGGAATACAGTGACCAAGTCAGAGTGATTGTAGGATGGGTGGCTTCATTTGCCCCGCAAAAGATTTTACTTCTGCATGAGTCATTTGGAAGATATTATCAGACCTTTAAGTCACCTCAGAAACAGCATTATTTTTTTCCACTTAAATTAGTGACATTTAATTAAAAAGGAGAAATGAAAACAGCTTTGAAATAATTCCAGCTCTGAGAAGCTATGTTAAAGTCCAGAATTAGCTGCCAGATTTGTCAAATAATATATCAGACAGACATTTCTCTCCAAAGAGGTGGTAACCAATAAATCTCTGAACTAAGCAGTGCCAGGCCCAGGCAGGATGCCCTTATAGAGCATACCCATGGCTAACAAAATCTCCCTCTGTGCTCTGCAGGAGATTTGCTTTGCAGATTTTTGCACCACAGCAATTTTTCTTGTGACTTTCGCAGTCCAACCTCTATGCTTCAGGAGACTAATATTAGGACAGTGCAATTCTCCTCACTGCCACACGAAACTCACACTTCATTTACTGTTGAATATCTGGTAAAGACGCATTTGCATGGGCAGGCAATGCATAAGCACCTGAACTTGCCAAAACCACAAGACTTCAAAACCTGCAGCCTTCCAGCTATCTCTCCCAGACTCTATGGCAAATAGGTCAGACAAAAGTTAGTGCTGCAGCAGGGAACTACACCATGCCATGGAGCTGAAACAGCTTAGGTTTCCTTGGGCAGCCCTGCAAGATGCCCCAGTATTGATATATCCTCTGTTTTATAGGGAGTGACTTCTCTGGTATTAAACATACATTACATGCTGGTCTCCCAGATTTAAGGTTTGTCATAAATAAAAAGCTATTTGTGGCTTTTTTTTTAAGGTACTTTCAATAGAAACAATTCAGACAATACTACCTAGAGGGAAAAAGGTTCCCATATGCAAAAAGTAATGTACATTACTGAATTCTTTATCCCAGATAATAAGTATGGAAAGAAGAACTCAGTCCCTAGTGGAACCACTGAGAGATTGGCATTATCTACTCGGGAAAGGGATTTAGCTTATGGATTTTTAGATTTGCTTTTATTTGTAATATACTTTACAAAGATTATAAAAATATATTTGTTTTATTTTTTAGGACTGCAAAAAAACCTAAACATTTAAAGTTATACAATTAATGTTTTTAAGGACAGACTTATACTGCTAGACTTACAGAGACTCATTATCCATTTGCTTCTTAATTTCAAATTTCACATATGAGACCCTATTCTGAAAAATGGATTAAATAATAATCTTTCTGGGTTTGTGTCAAATCTAACACCTCTTCATATATATCATTTTCATTGTTCACCCTAATACCAAAGCCATGGCAGGGATTGTATTAAGAAGATGATGAGATTCTGTCTGTCCCATAACAAATGGCAGGAATGTAGCATAAAACCCCATAAGTAAGAATTAAGCTTTTAAATCCAAATATATTGATCATAACAGGGGCTTTGTGGAATGCTTGGGTGCAGTGCAGGAACTTTAATTCTCCAGGTTCATTCCTTAGTAATATGTGATCTTTCAGGGTCAGATTCATAAATGTATTTAAGTATTATAAAAATTTAATAGATACCTACTTATGCTGTAGAATTTCCCATCTGTAATTAGGGCTTGCAATAATTTGTGATCTCCTGAAAGAAACAAAATTCCATTGACTTCAAATAGCAAATTACCACAACTTCAGTAAGTTGTGCTTCTGACACCCAATGAAATAGAACTACCCATTTTTTTATTATCCTTCCTCCTCATTATCTCTTCAGTCTAAAACACAAATAATTTCTCTTACAGCTGGTATGAATATTCTGCCAGTTGCTGATACAATCTATAAGAAGGCAATAGTATTGCAGAAATGTTTTCTGTAACGTGCTCGTTTTTTCTAGTTTTAATCCTTTTCTACCAGCAGCATAGGAAAACAACATAGAAGTAATTTGGAGTAGTCAAAGGGAGAGCAAAGACTGGTTCTAATATATTTTATGAAAACGCACACAATGCAGAGGAGATACTGCCCTGCATTTATGAGGTAGGGGCAGATTTGTGCCCCACAGCTGAAATTGCATGGTGAAGAGGAAATTGAGCCTGATGAGAGATTTGTGAGACAAGTAGGTATGGGCAGGTTGTCCATGACCTCCATCCTAATGACGTCACCCTCTTAAGGTTATTTTAGCTTCGCTGTGGCTTTAGTAACACATATTTACTCTTCTCAGTTTTGCTCTTAGCAGCCAAACATGAAATCATCTGTGAAACAGCAAGATTGGCACAAATTGTCTACTTGCTTAAGAACTTCAGTAGGGAGACTCACCAACCTCATTAGCAGAGCTCCGTTAGGCAAAGTCAGCAGCCAGATTTTCAGAAGCTTTTGGCACTCTGAATGCCAAGTTTTCTCCTTCACTTGAGTGCCTGAAAGAGAGCGAAGAGACTTTGAGAATCTGATTCCAGCTGGGTAGGAAGACTGAACTGCAAAAAAGTCCTTGCAGACATCTCCAAACTTGCCTTGTTGCTCTCAGGACTGGGCATGTTCAGCAGATAACTGTCACACTCTAGCACTGAGGGTATCAAATTGACACCTCTCATGAGATCTGAAATGACATACGGGTAGATAAAGTAAGAGACAAATGCATAGAAAACAAATGCATACAAACTTTCTTTGCTTGCTCTGGACCCATTTTAACAACTCTCTTTTAAGCTAAAGAGAAGTTGTTGTGCACTTCTTGCAGTCCAAACAATAACACCTCAGGGCTTCCTGCTAAGCTGCACAGCTCACAGTGCTAAGTAATATTTTATCACCATCTGATAGTTGTAAACTCATGGAGCTTAGCTCTTCTAAGCTACCTCTCAGCTGCCCCCCATGCCTTGCCCTGCCTCTCCCAAGTGTGCTGATCAGCTAGGCTCTACCATGAACTGGAAAGATCTGGTTTGCCCTTTTAGAAAGAATCTATGTAAAGGTAGGGAAGTACGAGATTTATATGTGTTTACATACACATATACACACTTAGCTAAATAGTAAAAAGCAATTGCTGGTTCTTTCATTGCCTGACTGGGGTTGTAACTCCTCATACTATTCTTTTGTTATTTACACTCTTAGATAAGTGGGATGAAGGCAGGATGCCATAATCTTGTCCTTCTAAAACACTAGATATAGCACTATTTAATCATCACTTTAAACTATTCCCAATAATTTGCTTTTTTCAGAAGCCTATTAGGAATAGCAATGTCAATCATAAAGAACACAGAATAAAGGTGAATAGAAGCAGCATGGAAAAAGAACCACATACATGCTTGCCAGCAGGGCATACAGCACTCAGAGCAAACAAAGGGCTGCTTTTTAAACCTCCCTGCAAAATGAAGGCCCACAACAGCTGTGACAACCACCTGCAATATCCTTCCCTCCTTGAGGAGAGCAGATTATTAGGAACTCAGAGGCTGATACAAGTTGCACAGCACCCATCACAAGGCAGCAATAGGCTTTGGTGAGAAAGTCTCCCTTATCCCTAGCAGTAAGAGATGGTGGGATGTTTTTCAGGACAAAACAAGCCCCTAGAAAGTTTTCTTTCCTGGCAAAAGGTGGACCCTCTCCGACTTCCCACTAAGCAAAATAGTAAAAAAAAAATCTCTTTTGTTCGGAACTCCTAGTGCTTAGGAACTTTCACCAGAGGAGATGCTGCAACACCTCCTGGGGATGCTACAGTAGTCTTAAATTCTGCATTCTCTGTGAGGTACCATGTGCAGCCTTTGCTATCTTCTGACTGTACATACCATGATAACTGCTATGAATTGTCCTTTGAAGCACACAGATTCATTCTGATTGCACAAGCCTATAGCAAGCAAACCAATTCAGCATTAGCTATCAGGACCATCTAAAGGAGGGTGAAAATCATTTCCCAGAATGAAGTGGGGCCTTTTTTTCTAGAGTAGCAAAATCTAAGTAGCGATGATATTCCCTTTTGCTGGGAGACAAATGCAGACAATGCATTTGTATGCTTTTGGCTGGGTACTTTGAAATACACAATCTGATTACAATCAGTTCAGAGCTGAAGGCAGAAAATCACAGGCATGACACAGATTGGTTAATGTGAAATCAGATGAAACAATATTATTAGAGCAAATTTAAACTTACAAGCCAATGCTACTAGCACTCATGGCTAAAGTCTTTTCTAAAGCCATATGGCATCTGCCATGAGAATGTGAAGAGTTATTGTTCCTAGCCCCATAGCTGTCTGGAGCATGGCAGATGAAGAGAAACAGAGTATATGCCAGCATGTCTAATTTCACTCAGGCATTCTTAATTCCTCTGTTGTTTTTAAAATGCCACTCTTTCTAATTCTGTTCCAATGTCCACAGTAGTGAATGCAAAGTTTTCTATTGACTCAGTAAATGCTGGCCTAAAACACACAACAATTTAATTATTTGGATGATACTTGTACAGTTGCTAACAAGGTTAGAGGCAAGAGAAAGGATATTGATCAAAAGTAAGAGATGGGTTGAACCATTTCTAGTCAATAACTGCTCTTGTCTTTACTATGGGACTATGAAGAAGTGAATATTTCCAACTGGTAAAAGATTGGGGATGCTCTTGTGTGATCTTCCATTGATATATGCATACATGTTTAGGGCTGTTTTCCTTTTCTTTTTCTCCTCTCATATCACAAAACTTGTCTTTTTCTCTCACAGTTGAAACTCTCTTCCTTTTTAGGTTCTCATGTTGAAGAACCTAAAGTTTCTCTTCTCCGTCCTGTGCTCATACACGTTAGTGACCTACCAATGACTTGTTCTTAGCTACTAACAAGTTCCACTTGTGCTTCCTCAAACCAGTTGCTGGACTGCTGAGCAAAGGAAGCATTTCCATCTTTACCTCTTTAGCGTGGAGATGCAGGTATGTAGGTGATTAAATGACTCAGATAAAGTGATGCAAAAAGTCTGAGGCAAGACTGGCAATGCAGTCCTAAACATTTTCATTCAACATTGTGGGACCTCTTGTACTCTCTGTGGTGAGCCATTTGAAATAAAACAAAATCAGATCCTGTGACTGTGAGTCACTTGGTTCTAGAGATGGGTGGTTAGAATAACTGCTCTTTTTCACTTCTGTATGTTTGGGTATATCTAGATGTTTGAAAAAAGAAGGACTAATATTTCCAGGAAAATGATATTTTGAAGTACGTTCCTCTTAGTCTGAGAAATGTTCCTGAGAAATGTTCCAGTCATGAGAGGTCTGCTCAGTTGTCCAGCCTTGTGTTATTATTCCAAGGAAGAAGAACAGAATGGACATATTTGTTCTGATCCACTGTTGGGGAGGTTTTGATACAATCCCAAGAGTGAGATTAAGACACAAAGAGAGTCAAATGCCATAGAATCTTTTAAACTCTATTCTCATAATGGCCCCCACACCCCAAACACCATAGACAGACAGAATTCATCTCACTTTTGTCCTGGTGTCTTAAAATCTTTCTGCATGAAATAAAATGTATTTCCAAATGTGCATTATTTTTCGCAGTCTTTTTTAAGCTGACTTGCTCGTTTTGCTTGACTTTTCTCCATAATTTAAACCATATTCATAATCCACTCAACATATGGTATAATCTGAGAAAATTCACAGTCAGGGAAGCATTAGAGTAAGCAGAATAAGACACATTGCCTATTTAGCATTATATATTGCCTGTAGGAATTGCTTTTGCTTCCAGGGAAAGAAACTCTACTTAGCATGTAGATATTCAATTATTAAATCTAGCGACTCACAAGAAAAAGTTGTTTCTTTCTGTTCCTTTGGGCCCAAGTAGTTTATGACTTCAAGAACAAAAGTAAATACTCCAAAGCTTGAATTCTAGATGGTGTTATTAAATCTGTGGTTTTGCAAGTCAGTTCAGCATTCTTGCTTGCTTAGCCAAGCATCTTTTGTACATGTATTGAGACGTTAGATGACTGGCAAACACACTTGAGAAAGGTAGGAATAAAAATATTGAAGGCAGTAAAAATATGTTATGAAAGGTTTGAGAAGAAGTACTTTTATTTCTTTGGTCACCTGTTTAAAGATTGTCTACGCCAGGCACTGCTAATACATAGAATAAGGGCTGTTCTAGAAATGTTTGATTTAAATGGGATGTATAACTTCAAGAGATTATGGGGCTCACCTGTCTAATTGTAGTAGCTGTATTAAAGAGTATTAAAGAGACCTTGGTGTATCTACATCCATGTGACATCCACCCAGATAGCATTCTGGCCTACCAGCAACAAAACCTCAATGTTGGGGTCCACCTAGAAGCCCTACTGAAAAATCCTGAGACACTATTGAGCAGTAGAGCAGAAGGAGTAGTCTCAACTTCTTACTGAAACTGAAAAGTACTCATACTTTTGAGGTTGAGTTCACAAACACTTTTAAAACTCACAGTTCATTTTCACTGAAATAAGGAGTAGATACAGGAAGGCTTTCTGAAAAACTGTCACATAGGAGACAAACTGCTCTGCCTGGAAAAATGAGTACTCCGAATAATGGAAAAGCTTCATCATTGTATTCTTGACTGCACACTGTGCATTATCAAAAATTGAACTACGCATAGTTGGTAACTTCTTTTAGCTAATTTGTTTCTTCTTGAACTTTAAGAGAATGTTTAGAATTTATTGTACGGGGATCAACCTTGCATTTCAGATAACATAATACAAGCTCTCTGGGTAACCTAAGAAAGCTAATAACACAATGAAACTGTCAAAGAGACATATTTAATGTCAAAAGGAAGAAACATAATATTTTACTGCCATAGAGTTTCTGGAGAACAAGCAAAGCAAAAGAAATAAATTATCTATTGGCTGGGGATAGTTCAGATCTTAAAGATATTCCTTAAGCATCAATTCTAGGGATATCACTCACTCAATTCCATTGGCAGCCAAGTAGTGATATCTTGTTCTTGGGAAAAAAAAAAAAAGAGAAATATGGCAGTGATCGATGCATTGCAGCCCTGCAGTGTCAGAAGTCCAGAACATCAAGTTCTGCAAACAAACTAGAAGTGAGGGCACTGGTGCTCAGCAGTGGACTTGTGAAGAGTGGAAAGATGGGACACTTTTAATTATTTCACTCAAAAGAGAGGCTGGTAATAAACTTTCTTCATATCAGGGATGTTAGATTATTTTTGTCACTTTGAAAGGAATAGCTTATATTTATTGAACTTCTTTTTATTCATCATCAAGCTAAGAGCACTCAACTACAAGAGAACTAATGTCAATAACCTGTAAATCATAGCAGTGGATAGGATAACACAGTTGTCCTGAGGAAAGATGCTTTCATTGCTGAGGAAGGATGTATTTCTAGATGTTGTCTTGTAAGTAGATGTTTTGGAAGAACCATGAAATGAACAAGTGATGAATGATGTCTCTGCTTGTCAACATCAGTTAGGTAATGAGGGACTGAAGAAAGAAGCAAGCATTGAGGAAACTATGAGGTTTGAAGAAGAGGCTGTGGAAATGAAATGATGTTCTGAGGCTTTCTATAAATAAGGGTAGAGGGAGCACGTTGATAGAGCAATATACTGCCACAGTAGATCTGCACTGTTGCATTTGCTGGACCTGGAAGTCACAAAAGAGTCACAAAAGTCACAAAGTCACAAAAGTCACAAAAGTCACTCAAAAGTCACAAAAGTCACAAAGTCACAAAAGTCACAAAAGAGTCACTCACTCTTCAGATTGAGCCTGAGCTATCACAGTCTGCTCAAAGCAAGAGACCTAGGTGATATTAGCCCAGCCAAAGCTCTGTAGTAACCCAGGTGCAAATATCTGAACAATCATAGCTGTCCAGACTGCTGTATGTGAAGAGTACCAACATCTCCCATGAAAATGTGGCTGCAACGTGTTGAATAGATGATACACTGTAGGCCACGGTTGGTTTAGATGGCTTAGAGAGAGAGTCCCTGCAGACACAGGTACCTATTGAGAGCTAGGAGATACTAGCTGTCCCAGGAATTCCTAGGATCAGGAATTCCAGGTCTCCAGCATAGACAGGATCCAGTATTTTGCACAAGGCATGAAAAGACTCACCAAGTGGCAGATAGATTTCTTTTGGAACAGATAAACAGACAGATTAACCACTTTTCAGTACCCAGACAGGGCTGCTAGTGGAGTACAGTATTTCATGACCAGAGTTTAAATAAAAGTTTCAGACTGAACCAATTACATCAGGCATGATTAGAATAAAAATGACTATGCAGGGCTGTTAAATCTGATTCTAATCAAGCTAGGTGGAAGGTGTATGATGATAGATGTTTATCATAACCCAGCACTTAATTACACACACAAGGAATATTATAAGTAACCTATGCCTATTCTTTTAAAAACTAATTGCTATGACTCAGAAAAGACCTGGATATCATTATGGAGAGCTGAAATAAAATTTCTGCTCAGGGTACAAGTGACTTGTCAGAGAACAGTATTAGGAGAGAAAGTAATGAAGATATTTGATTGAGGATATTTGAAATATGCTCAACTATACAACAAAAGAAAACTCCATCAACCTTGAAATTTTCAAATTCTTCCCTTTCTGGAAAAAGAAAAATGTCTGTTTTCTTAATGAGGTGCAGTGTGGTGCAGTGGAAGTTGTCTTACAGAGCGAGAAATATTCTTGAAGGATTGAATAGAATTTGAAAAATCAAAGAATGAAAAGGCAACGAAAACCCTATCCACCTCTACACACAAAACAAACAAACAGAGCCTTAAATATACATTTTGAATAAGACAGATGGCCCCATAACTGCTTTAATTTCAAAATATTTTGCATTTTCTGCAACTTTTTTGTGTGCGCACTGGTGATACAACTCGCTAAAGGACAAGTGAAAGGAGCTAAATGATTAATCCCAATTAAATAAGACAAAAGTTACTTATCAGTTCAACAACACATCTCTCTCTCCTATATTAAAAACATATGAAGTGATCGAGCTTCTCTGACAATGACTTATCCAAGGACAGGGAGAAATTGCTAACTTTGGAGGTCTTTAAGAACAAATTAAAGTGTCACACAGCAATGATAGAGACATAGCTGGTGCTGTCTGATAACGACAGGAACGCACTAGATGAACTCTTGAGATCACTTCCAGTTTGACTTTTTGGATTTTGCCTGCTTGAGTTGATCAGGAGGTAAGTTAACTCATCAGGGTGAAATTCCAAAAACTCTCCCCGGTGCTCAGCACTGCCTTCCTGAGAAGCAAAAGCCAACAGTCTCTTGACATTTACAGCTTCTTAGGGCAGATCTCTTCCTGCCTAATTACAATGAAAAGGTATTTGTATGAATTGAATTTCTTTCCAGTTTAAAACTCTCTTGGGTTGATATGCAGGGAATTTAGTGTCGGATCTTAATATTTTAGATGGGAAACAAAAGACTCGTGATTTTATTTTTATTTTAATGTCTCTTCTTAAATGATGTTGTTGCTGTACTTCACTTCCGCAAGCTGTTTCAAGGGCATGAGGGTTTCCAGTCTAAGCACAGGAGCAATGTTTGTGGCTACACGCAGATTAAAGTTAAATGTCAAAGTACAGAGGCAAGCACACTAAAGAGTAGGTATTAAAAAGTAATAAAATAGAAAATAAATTGCTCAAAGCAGGTGAACAGTTTCATTGAAATTCCCTTTGTGCTGAAATGTGGATTTTGCCCTTTTTGCCAGGAAAAACAGAAAACACTAGAAAGGAAAAAAAAAAGGTATTTTTCTCAATTTTATCATTACCAACCTGGAAAAAAAAAACCGAAAAACCAGCCAAACAACCAAAAAAATAATAGCTGGATGCCCAGTCAGAGTTACTATTAAATCTACCTGAGGAGGTTATTTCTATGTCTATCACAGAAAATAACAATAAGAAAAAAAACTTTTATACTATAAAGATTTAAGTAATATTTCATAGAACAGCTTGTGAATTTGGGCACAAAAATATAGAAAACTTGTTCCCAGCGATGGCCCTTTCCTTTGTGGTATTGAATAAAGGCAGCTAAGGAAGGCAGAAACAGAGAAAGTTGTGAACTGCTTGAAAAAGAGAGATAAGCAGGAGATAGAGTAAGAGAAAAGTAAACAAAGAAGCAGGGAAAGTCTTGCTCTAAAGATCAAGCCATAACCAAACAGGAAAACCTGTATCAAATAGAGTCAAGAATTTCAATAGCCTCTAAGATTCATTAATTTAAGCATGCTTGGAAAACCCGGTGTTCCTCAGATATTCCCAAACACATCCCTTTGTATTTTTTCTGTTAAAGCTCCTCTTCTCTCCAACATTAACCAAACTGGTCTGCAATAGAAGTTACAAGAGCAGGTGAGAAATCTCTAGCCAGCACTGAAAGGGGCCAAAAGGCAGCTGCTAGAGCAGTGGGTGCTAGAAGCTCCTTTGGTAAGTGACTCAATATATGATGCATGGGAGCCTTGCAAGAGACTTGCCTGCCTTGAAGGAGAGGGCGTTCTTGTTGCTGCTTTGGAGTAACATCACTTTGAAAAATCCAGCGAGTAACTTAACCTCATTGTCTCATTTTTCCCGTCTGGAAAGCAGGATAGATTATTTTTGTTTTATTTATCTTGAATATCCAGAGTATAACTAACTAAAATCCTCCAAGATAGAGGCATTCTTTTCTTCAGTATTGTTAACTTCAGCAACATGAAATTCAGAACTTCTGGCTTTTGAACTTTTAAGGTATCTTTCAGCTTTTCATTGCAGGAAAGTGCTGGGAACTCACTTATTTTTCATAAAAGAAAGGCCATATAAACTTACAGTTTCTGGGGCTGGGGCTTTAAAAAAGATACCCAATGTTATATTGCCAGTAGTAGAAGCAACACACCGTCTGACTCCATTCTAATTATTCACTTTTACACATTATATATTTTCTTTTAAAGTGTTATGTAGCACTAGTGGCTATGGCACTGAAACTCTTCTACATTATCAGCTGTCAATATCTTTTGGTGGGAACTGTTTTTTCCATCACACTCTACATTGGCATAAAATTGTGACCATTTGAAACGTCGTGCAAAAAAATAGAAGAGGCTGGTTGCGCAATAATATTTTGGATGAATGTTAACTATCACCTAAAGGAAAGCCTGCTTTAATTAATTGTTTACTACATTTTACAAATGGAACATTTCTAAAAGAAAAGACATAGCCTCACTTGGCTATGAGGACAAGGCATTTCCAGGACATATAAAACAAGTTCATATTCTTGGTCTGAAGCATGGGCTTGTATTTGAATGTTCTAAGCAAACACTTGAATCCTGAGGCTATTTGCTTTCTGTGATACATCTCTTCTGTTTCAAAGAGAATTTCCATCTTAGGTCAAGCTGGGAAAACACATTTTCCTACCAAGAACTCCAGTGCTTCAAAACATTCCTAACCAATTCTAACTCCAATGGTATCTTGACCTTTCATGAAATAACTGGCTGCGTTTTGATTCTTCAGCTGTGTAAAGGTCTTACAATTCAGTTAGGTCAACCAGCTCAGAATTCCCCATGAGCAAGAGAAAATTAAAATAGTACAAAGGCATTCCTGTAAAATGCATCATTGTCCCTCTGTGAATATTGCTAGTATTACTAGCAATATTCTAGTTCCTTGTATCAGTGATTCTGTGTGTGTGTGTAGGGGGCGGGAAGAGACAATATAAGTCTATTTATCTACACAATAAGACAGTTAGTTCATTTTCCACGTAATAATGAAGGATAGTAGGTCCACGGAAACAGGTGGACGTACTCCATGAACAGAAAGGTGGCCTGGCTCACAGAAGGCACTTCTACACTAGTTATGTGACATTTCCAGCTAACTCTACATGAAGGATGTTCATCTGACTAGAGGTTTTTGGAAGTTTTCTACTCTTGTCTTTTCTACAGTCTTACATGCAGCCTTGCCTTGGAAGAAATTGGTAATGAGAACAGAACTTGGCGGATAGCAGAAAAATTCCAAAGTTGTATGAACAGGTTCTTGTTAGATGAGCCAGTAATGAAGAAATAAAACATAATGGAGATCCCTGGAAATCTAGGATGACTGGAAATTAAATATGAAACCATATAATTCTCAAGTCAACTAAACAGCACAAGCTAGCTTCTAGAGACCCAAACATTAGGGAAACACAACCCCTTTTTTTTTTTTTTTGCAACTGAAGGGGCAAAAGTGAGTAACAGGAAGTGAGTAACGTCTTTTTTTGAGTAATAGGAAGAATCTAGCCCCAACTGTTTCAAATAAATGGGCCAAGCAACTAAATCCTTCATAAACTCACAAAATACACACACACACACACAAAAAAAAATAAAGGAAACAAGAAGCTGAATCATGAGACAGATCTATTCCTAAGTTCCTTCCTGACCAGTAAGATTCCCTGGCCAGGGCCAATTGCTTTCATCCTCCTACATTTCTATTTCCTTTCCTCCATTTTTGTTTTTGATTTTGACTTGTCCTTTAGAATAGTAAGATCAGAAAGAGGGATTAATTTGTTTTCAGTACTTTTGTACAGTAATGAGGTTCCTCAGGCATAAAATGCAAGCAATAAGAGATTGTCTTATTCTGATCTTTTCTAATAACTAATTCCATCTCATACACTTAGTACCTTGCCTTTCCAAGTAGTAGAGTATCGTACATGCGTGTAAGAGTTAAAGGAATCTTTGCCTGTTTATTTCAACAGAATTCTCATTCCAAGTGGTAATGCCAAAAGTTACAAATATTCACCCCAGCAACAGTGTTATTTCTAAGCTTACCAGTTTTTCATAAAAGGACTGAAACAAAATTATGTGTTTATAATTATATATTTAATTTTAAAATGATGTATCAAAATATTTGAATTTTTATTGATTTAGTAGCAATAAAATTGTTATAAGAACTTCATAGGATATGTATTATTAGGCCACGTTTTTATCAGTAAAATGTTTCGCTACTTGCATTACTATAAAAATAGAAAAAAATTAAAAGAATCCTTAGCAAAATGCCAAGGTTTTAATTATAATATTCTTGAGCTGGAATTCTTACTCTGCCTTCTACTAGATTTAGCAATTGAGTGACTGTGCTTCCTTTCCCAAGCTCTCTTCTGCCATTAAATGTAGAGACATAAAATACTGTCCTGTGGTTTTTCTTTCTTCTATATTTACACCAATAATTTGGAATACATGTAAACCTGAAAGGTATGGAAGAATTTGTGTTGATTTCTGTAAGACAGTATAGATGTATTTAGATAATTCTGGACACAAATCCAAAATTAAAGTGTAAGATTTCCAAATAAGAGTTTTTGTTCAGAAATGTTAAAATGAAGATCCTTTCTCTGATGTCGATTGAAACTCTTGTTTACACTGAACAACATAGATTATGTGAATTTTTGAACGTGCAGTTTTAGTCTTGGGCAACTTGTCACAAGCTAGTGACTCTCTGCATTATTTAAGAGTTCACAGTATCTACTCACCTGCAGAAAAACATTTTCCCTAGACTGCTATCGGCTGTAGGATTGGTATCATTGACATTCAAAGGATAGAGGAGCAGAGCTCTTGAAGAGCAGCATGCATGCCATCAAAAGTCCTGAAAAGCTTCCCATTAAATAGCTATTAACATTTTCTATTAGGCAGCCTCTTCTGAGCAATTATCTTTACCAAAACAGACACCAAAATTCTCACTTGAACTACCCTTTCAGTAGACGGTACTTCTAGGTATTCTCCATTGGTCAGTCCACAGCAGCCAAATGCAATGGCTCAGCTACCAGGATCAATTCTGCAAAAAGGTGCTTATACAGATTTGAAATCTGTATAATTTTCCTATATATTAAATCCATATTGCATGGAGAATGGGTTTGATTTGGAATGAAATTCATCTGAATGTAGGGCAAATACAGTCTGTTTAAGATGTAACAATTCCTAAGCAGCATTTTGAGTGAATCACTAAGTCTTGTTGGACTAAAAAACAGGAAGATGAAATTAAAAGAAGGCAAATAGCAGTTACTTTCATAAACAGCTAAAAGTAGAAAAAATAAATGGTTGGTACAGTCAGCTTAGCTGGATTGAAAAGTGATTAGAAAAATCTTTAGGAGGAGATGGAAACTTTATAATAAGTTATCTAAGACAAATATAATCTTTAGGTTTAGCTGTAAAAAAGGTCCTACTATTCTGCACTGCCAAATCTGTAAAACAGGAGCTTGTTTTTCTCACTTCATCCCACATGAACCCAAATGAGGAATGGGATAGGAATACACTCAGTAGAAAACCCTTCAGGATTACTATGTCAAAATACAATGTTGTTTTGGCTTCATTTTCAAAGCAGCTTGGCAAGGTATACTCACATTTCAAAACTGTCGGTGGACATTGTCCTTGTAAGTCCAAAATATCTGTCCTTTTAAGGTTGGGGTGATTTACATGGAAATCATGGGGCACCACCACCAATTCAGGAATGTCTTGGGAAGCACATAACCCACAAGGTTTCTGCAAATATTTGTTGTGTGAGTGGGAATATTAAAAGACATTGCATTTGGTTACTCAAGCATTTGAATGAGAAACAGATTCTCTGTAAAGAAACAAAGTCTCTTGAGCAAGTATGAAAGATTTCAGAAGGGTACCATAGTGACCCCCCTACGCTCTTATCAGAGCAGTGCTCATAACTGACTGACACTGCAGACAAAGATTGCTTTATCACAAAGTGATATTGGTCTACACCACAACCACTTTTTAGAAGGAAAGAGAAGAAAAAGAGAGAGGAATGATTAATAGATTTAGTCATGAATACTTGATACTTCCTAGTATATTAGGTATATTTCAGGGAAAAGAAAAAGTAATACACAAGCAGATGGGGCAAATAGCTGTTATATTCTGATAGCTTTGAAGCAGTGCAAGGTGACATAGCTGCATCAAAACTTTTTATCCAGTATTAGGTTTGGTTAAGCCAAGCTTATCTCCTTATTACTACAATTCAAAAATAAAAAGTTATGATATATATATAGATAAATAATCAAGCATATGTTTTCAGTTATGATCCTTCTTAAAGAGGAAGTTGGTCAGACAAGATTCTGTGGTGAAATAAATAGTAAGTACATTTAGAACATACAGCTCTTCCTGTGAATGCTTTATGGGAAATTGATGTTTTTCCATACAGAAGCTGCTTACAAAGTAAAGGTCTTGTTTATAGATTGTAAAATATTTATGCAAACATAACAATCTCAGAGCTATATTTTCCAGCACTTGATTCTTTTATAATGTGGGAAAAAAAAGGATTGTGTGAAAGGTTTTGATTAGTGTCAGAATTCTCTAAATTCTCAGAGCACAGAAAACCACTGGCCTGGGCTTCTGGCATTCATCCTGCATTAAATCCTAGGAGCAACATATTTCTACTATTTTCTCATAAGATATAAGTTGTAATATTGATTTCTAACCATTTGTATATTATTATATGTTACATACTAACACTTTCATGATCTAAATCTGTCGTCTGGGATCTGTAAATGTCCTCTGAGTTTGATATAAAACCTATTGAAGATGGTAAAACAAATTCTTTGTATTTCAGTAGGGTTTGGCTAATGC
This sequence comes from Nothoprocta pentlandii, assembly GCA_013398315.1. Lineage (NCBI taxonomy): Eukaryota > Metazoa > Chordata > Aves > Tinamiformes > Tinamidae > Nothoprocta > Nothoprocta pentlandii. Next base: position 2,904,841 of record VZSG01000035.1, read on the forward strand.
TAAAGGCTGTTGCCTTTCCTGAAGAAATTTTAGCTTTTGTACTACCCTCTTTATGAACTTTGAATATTATCAATGATTAGCTGAAAGAAGAACTTGTAGAAAGTCTGTGTTGTATTCACTTAAGTTATGCTATTACTCAAATCACTGGAAGTGAGTCATACCAACTGAACCCTGAGGCAGCAGCAGTAGGAAGAAATGTGTACTTAGGATGATGTGGGGAAAGAGAGCAGAGGAACATAATGAATTTTACTGCACGTGCTCAGAATGAGTCAAGAGTGGAGGCCTACAATGCAACCTATCCTTCCCAAAACATGTATGATGCTAGCTATTGAAAGAACATGAGAAAATACATAGTATACATTCTCTCTCCTGATTCTCTTAAACTTCAGAAGACAGTAACTGACACAGCTCATATGCTTCAACTGCAAAAGAAAGTGATGAGGGAGAAAAAATATCTATCTAAATGCACAGCAGAGTTCAGATTTAAGGTAAATTTCACTTCAAGATCACTGGTATAAGTCAATCCCCTGACTTTGTGGGAGTGACTCAAAATGACTGTGGTTGCTAAAGGACTATCTAAAGAGCAAGTGCTATTCAATTGTTCAGCTGAACTCAACCACAATTCATTTTTCTGGTTTGCCGGAGAAAACAGACTCCAACAATCACAAATAAAAGAAACTTTCACCTTCCACAGTGATGTTGGGGTATGCTGCCTGTACTAGTCATTAGGAGTCCTAATATCCCATCCATGAGAGATCAGAGGCAACATCAGAACAAACTATACAAACATCACCTGAGTATGAATAAGTAATAAGAATAATGCCATGTAGACACAGGTCTGAAACTTTTGGCAAACTGACTGTTTCCCAAAACCTGGGATCATCCAGATCTAACCCATTTAGCTGTTTGCCCTACTGCTAATGCAGAAGTTTATGCTGCTGATCCGTTTTCCCTCTTGTTCTTTTTTTTTTCGTGGTTATGAAATGACTCCTGTACATTTTTAATTTTTTTTTTTTAAATCTTACTTATCACATGGGAATAACTTGCAAGCTGTCATTTCACTATTAAATTTGAAAGCAGAGCAAACAGCAGAACACTCAATGAGACTCTTAATGAGAATATGCCTATTTCTACCTTTTACCTTTGAACAAAAGGCAGTGTAACTGAGAGTAGGTAAAACCTGCATCATCAAACACCAAAAGTAGTCAGTGAAATCATTTAAAATCAACATGACTGTTAAGAACTGGCTAATCCTTGTTGTCAACAAGATCTGCTTTCAAACTTAGGTCTGCTTCCCCAAAATTGCTAGGATATTTATGATTCTGCAATGAACTCTTAATTGCTTCCTATTTTTGTTGATCTGTTTTCCTGGAAATACAATTAATTCTCTATGGTGAGCCTTTAAGAAGGAAAAAAAATTGTAGTGCTTGCTCACCTTGGCAGTGCAATCACTTTTAATCAGTGCTTAATTAGGATTTAAACAGTATCAACCAGTCCCTGTTGCAAAAAGGTATCTGCGCTTAAACTTCAATTACTTCTAAATTTAAAAATCAATTGCAAATAAAATGTCCTGCTGCTGATGCTAAAGAGATTAGAAAGACCAGACTACATTCACAAAAGCAGCTAGTCATGTCAACACAATTACAAAAACCAGCTGCCATAAGGTAGGTAATTCTGCTTTAATGCAATATTAAGGCCTTTATTTAATCAAAGGTTGTGAGCTAAGGCTGTCAAAAATTACAAGCCTCAAAAGCCAGCTTTTATTTTTTTCCTATACGTGTCTATCTTGTGTATGATAAATAAAGAAAGCACTTTGCTTGAAAAAGGATTTAATTCAAATGCTTGACAATTCATGTTTTTCCTATAAATCCATTCACAGTGAAATGACAAAACCATCATTTGGGATGATTCTAAGGTTTGATATAATAAGCCCATTTTGTGTGCTCTCATTACACTGTTTTGGAGCATATCAGTGGAAAGTGGGCCTTCAATGTGCTAAGCTGTGCATAAACGCACAGTGAGACGGGGTCCTCTCAAGACAGCAAGGCATGAAACTGGTAGGACTTGTGGGAAACCTGGATACTTGACTCAGGTTTCCAGGGTTTCAGTTCTAGGTCCTTACCCAGCTATATATGCAGTGAAAGGGCTTCAGACTCTTCTGGCAAAGCACAAGAAAGGCTGCAGAGCAGGTTGAAGAAACAAAAGTATCACTAGGCTGTTTTTATCTTGAGAACTTCTCTGAGGAGGATTGCAGGAGCACAGAAGTATTCAGCAAGTAATGTGGTCTAAAACTATTCCCACCTGCACCTGTGTGTGCAAAGAGGGAGGATCAAGAGGCCTTCTGGCCAAGGAAGACTCCTCATGGTACCATGAAATATCACGTTCATAGCATTTGTTGAAATAAGCCCACAGCTACTGATAGCACATATAATGAACAGCAGGGCAGACGCTACACTGAGATTACCTGATCACTCAGCTTTTCAGAGCAGAAGAAGGAGCACTCATGGCTTTCTTCCCTCTGCTTCACATCTCATGCGTGTGTTCTTCCCAGAAGTCCCTCCATTTTTCCTGAAGTCCTGCAACAACATGGTTCAATAAAGCCGTGCTGTTGACAAACACTGATGGCACAAGGAGGAAATTATAGGTGCGGTGCTACATCATAGAATACATAATTGATGTGCTACTCCAAGGAAAGACTGCCCTCTGTTAACCTCCATATTTTTTATCTTCTCTTTTAGTTGTTTACAAGTGTACCCAGTGACATCTTCAAACTTTTTTTTGGGAAAGCGATCACTGTAGTCCTCCTCCAAAGCTCGTAGAAGCTATTGGTGAAGGAGCCTACCTCTGCAAACTGCTGGAAGAAATTCCCAGGATACCTTTAATCACTCCCATTAAGTGAAGGAATTATCTCATTGATGCAAGTTTTTAAGGCTTGCATACACATGCAGGTGAAGACACTGCTTTATATACCTTCTGGGTCCTTGTTGTTCCTGCAGGGAGGATCCCACTGGCAAGTGCTGGAGCTGAATCCTAGGGCAGGCAGCATAAAGTATAGCAGAGAACAGAGAAAATGTCTCACCCCTTTCCTTATAATCTTTACAGCCACAGCTATAATCTGGATTCTCTCTGAGTAAACACAAGTGTCCCCAGTATTTTATTCATGCTTCATTGAGGCACATGTTCCACTGAGACACCTTTACCTCTGCATTCAATTCTCTCTCTCTGAATATCCTAAAAAGAAGCACAGCCTGATACCCTAAAGTACGTGAGACTGAAAAAAACATGTTGTTTCCCTTACTCCTGTGTGACACAGGTGTAAAAATCCTTATTCCTCCCTATGGCTTGACCATTCTAATCTGATCAAATACCACTCAAATTTTTGGATCATGCATTGGAAGCTGCTGTCTCTGTGGGACAAAAATTATCTGGATAAGATATGAAAAATGCCCTCAAAATAATTTAGGTCACTTTACATTTCCTTTCCCCCAATATCTGAGTAATATGATGCATTTTAAATTCTTGTGTAGGAAATACATATATTCTTTTTAGAAACCAGGCACATAACTCCATATCTACACAAGAGAGCCCTTAATATCTGTAAAGATGTGTTAATTGCATCCTGGTTCTGTGGATAAGAAAAGACCTTAATATGTGTTCATGGGCCAAACCAGGATTTGCAGAATGGGGCCCCTGATACAGCAAAAAGGGGATACATTTGCATCTGTATCTGTCATAGAATAAATGGATGTGTGTAGAAAAATGACCAGGCAAACAGTATCGTCAAGCTGGCCTGCAAAAATTGGCCAGCTTGGCTCAATGCCTGTTATTACTGAACGATAAGATTAGAGCACAACGAGAAAGAGAAATGTCCTGTATTAGTTGAGACGAGGCTGCAGGTAGGGGAGGAGCATAAGAGTTATTTGATGACCCACGAGGCTTCTAGCAGCAGAATGTAATCGTTTTTCAATTACACACCTGGTCAGTCATCACACAGCGTGCTGAGCCTGGGAGGGATGCCAAACTGGATGTTGTTTTCCTGAGGATTCCCATGCTCAGATACACTCCTCCATCCTGCAGGTAAATAACCAGTTCTTCCTTTCATCCTAATAGACTTCTCTGATAAACTTAGTCAAATGACTTTTTATACCCTCGATGCAAGTTGGCATACACACTCTTTAAATATAATAATGATGCTATAACTGAACCTCTACCTGCTAGCTAGTCAAGCATGTCCTAGCACTCAATCCAAACACTTATGTTTTCACAAGACTTCTTCAGCACTCAGGAATCCTTCTACACTATGTTTCTGCATTTTCCCAGCATGGTGACCCTTATTCAAGCTTAATGCTTTTTAGTGTTACTGAAATATAAATACCGGTATTGTAAAGAAATGAAAAATGCTTTTCCCAAGGAACTGTTAAACTAGTTCTGCTAAAAATAGTTGTTGGTGTTTTATACTGCTGTGTGCAACTTCTGTGTCTGAGTGCCTTCCATATTAAGCCAGTACCACAATTTTATCAATAAGAATGGCAAAGTCTCAGAGGTTTCAATAAAATCAGAAATATAGAAAATCCTGAGCCTTTTTTCTTCACTCCTCCACACTGAGATTATTTTCTTTTGTACTCTGACGATATTCAAAGAGTTATATTGTGATACAATTTTTATCAGTGATTTGAAGGACCGTTTTGAGAGCCCTTAATAGCTGGATTTATAGAAAGCAAGGAGCATTATTTATTCAGAATAAAACCTACTCAACAAGTCTCTTACAATATCTGAAGTACCAAATATCTGAAGTACCAAAAATCACTAGTCAGATTTGCATAGCAATGTATCCCTAATTTTCTGTGATGACCAGAAAATGACTCTTCCAGCAGAATGCAGGACATTTGTAGCTTAGAGTGGATCAAAAGNTGTGATGACCAGAAAATGACTCTTCCAGCAGAATGCAGGACATTTGTAGCTTAGAGTGGATCAAAAGTGGTCTTTTTTTTTTTTTTTTTTTAATCAGAGTTGAAATTTTCTAGAGGAGCTACAGATAAAATAAAATTTTTCAACCATCATAATAAAATATATTTTTTCAAGCAGATCTTCACATAATAGGCAGGCTAGGCAGGCTTTGCAGGACAAAGAAATTCAAGTAAGAAGGAAATAGGCGTCCACTGAGCAACAAGAACTGCTGCCTCACGCTATGTCAACCATTATGTTAAATTCCGTCTTCCTACTTTAACACAATATTTGGCACCCCACATGCCTCTCCAAATGATCATCCATGGGACCACACATCTCCCAGATACTAGTTCTTCTTCACCCTTAGGAATTAGCCAAAAAAATTGAGAATTTACTTTATCTGGGAACTGTAGGGAATTTCACTCACAAGGGAAGGTTGGCATAAGAGAGTTGTGAATTAATTTCTACTGAAGCCTTTAGATAAGCTTTGCTGGGCTTTAGTAAGTTTTTTTTTATCTAAGTCTCTCCTTTCCTTTTTTTTCCTGGTATTTCTGACAATCACAGTCTAAGCCCATCATGCAGAGAATGAGATGATTATTTATTTCACAATGACATTTCTTGATAGTTCAGATGCTCTTACTGGTTCCCATGCTCAGAACAGTTTGAATTTCCTGATGCCTCTGGAAAAGTGATATTTCTCCTCTTGATTTCTTAGAATAGCTCTGGCTGTTTTCTCATTAGGTTCACAGCAAGAAATAAATGAAACAGGTGACTGGCACTGAGCTTTCAGTTCTGATGGGATCTCTGCTATACAGTGAACTATAGCTCTAATGTTAAGTATGGACATTTGCGTGAGAAATAAAGCAATAAAATAAGTCAGGTATCAGAACTTGACTTATTTTGTTGATGAAAGCTGTGGTTCAATTATGGTTCTATATAAAGCAAGAATGTCTACTTTTAGCGGGTTCCTATTTTGTTCAAAACACTCTATCACTAGTTTAAATCCACTGTATAATCCTATGTATTTTCCTCAGAACGCCATCAGTTTCCCTAACAAAGACTTACATACTCAAAAGACCAAATCTGAGTCTATTGCAGGGAACATATATTTTGCTATTGTCTCCAGTGGAAAGCGGATTGGAAAGTGGAGTGGATGAACTGATCAGTGCAGAGAGGAGAAGGTTCCTTGCCTCTATGTATTTACAATCAGATTGGGAGCTGAGTTATTTTGCACACATTCAGCAGATGCTTAATCCAATAACTTTACAAACTATGCTAAACGGAACTAGAAGATTTCACATGGATTGTATTCATGATTAAACTGCAATTGTTAGCAGAGCCTCTGGCAGCCGTTGTGATTCTGATGCTGCTTTAAGGAAATTCTGTGGAATTCAAGAGCTGAGAACAAGGACATTGGAACCCTTGACAAAGCTCCTAAGATCCAATGCCTTTATTTTATGCCTACAGGGAGAACTATGACATTGGAGATAATTATCCTGTGCCATTAAAAAAATAAAAAGGCGCTCCTTATGTATATTGATGATAAATCCTTAATAGTATAACAAGAGAGCCTAAATCAGGCATATCTAATATGAGCAATAAAAAAGATGGGAATGTCTCTGAAAACAACCCATCAAGATTCAGTAAAGCACAGTCCACAAATACTAAAAGACATCCTCACACTGCTAAAAATCAAGACAAATATCAGTGATGTGGGTTATCTGAATCTCAGAGCTGTCTTAGCCCATACGACTTGGAGTACTTAACTTTCTACATTATTTATATTTGTGTGCATATTTAAATATTTTCTTTCTTCATCTCAGGTCACAGATAACACCTGGAGTGACTTTATATAATATTTATGACCTTATTACATATTCATTTTATACTCTGTCCTTTTCAGGCACATTATTTGTTAATACAGTTCAGGTCATTGTGAGATTTTCTCATCTTTGGAGGTTTGTCATGATTTGCTTCACTTTAACTCTTAGTGTTGCTTTTCTCTGCACTATTATTGTTTTTCTGCTCAGCTGAAAACACGGAGAGTCTCATCCCACTCTAATTTTATGCTTTAGTCCCACCAGTAATAAGCTAGAATCCATTGAACTGATGTGAAATTCTGGGAGACAGTAATTCTGATTCTCTGCTTATACTATTTGTATAATGAATGAAATTTCCTTAGCTTGAACAGAGTAACTCCTGCTTTATTCTAGTTTAAATCAGAATGGAATCAGGGCTAATTGTGGGCTAATTTAAATCTGTCGCAAGACCTTTCTGTCAAAAACACACCAAAGTCAACAATATATGTTCAGCATCATTGGGATGAAGCTTACACCTGTTCTAGGAAACTCAGTCATGTACAGAGAACTTGCTCTTTAGTTCCTCTTTTGATCAATAGCAGGGATATTAGATTTCACAGGTATAAAGTCAAAACGAAACTATTCTGCTCATATGGTTTGAAACGCCATTGCTCTCATATCGGTAGAGAAATCCAAAATTCAAGGTTCAAAAGAGAAATCCTAACTCCAGGTTCAGGGATTCCTGTTTATGGTTTGTTCATTCCAGTGAGCTGTAACTCCAACAGGAATATGGCTTATCATCTTTGTTTTTGCTTATATTTGACAATGCCCCAAACAGTTATTCTAAAAGCAAAGATCACAACTGAAAATTGTAAACTAAGTCCTTTCTTTTCACATCTGCAGGGGAGGCTGAATGGCCTTTATATACTGTAAGCTCTCTGTACTCACCGTGCTTTAGTTTTGTTACCTTTTTTTCTCTCTATCTCTCTCTCTCTTCAAAAAATCATGTAATTCTACAGTAAATGAAGAAATGGCCTTGGAGTAGAACATCATGCAAACCTCTCCTGAGACCCCACTAAACAGTGTGTTTAAGGATGTCCATATCCTACACCCTGGACACTAGTAAAGAGGCAGGTAAGGTTTCCAGTGAAGGCTTTCAAGCAATATTATATAACTATACATTTTATTACACTAATCAAATGTATTCAGGCTGCTGCAGTCACAGGAGAAATTCAAATCTATCCAGTTTGTTGAAATAAGATCTTTATATGCCATAATGGACATTAATTACACTGTGTTCATTAAATTAGTCACTTCTAATTAAGCCTACATACAGGAAGTGTTTTTTTATATCCAGCTATTGTCCAGGCTAGGGAAGTATACTGAGCCAAACTGATAACAGCCTTACTGAAAATCAATAGCACTTTGCAAACCCCCCAGAAGGGAGACACTGGGCATTCACATGCAGATTTCCTTGTTTGCAATCTCATACCCAATGAATCTCTCACAAAACTACTTGGGTAGTATTAACATGAGCTTTTCTTGCTGCTCGCACAGGAATCTTACATGCACAAATTATTGTTAGGAATGTAAGCTGTGCTGTGTGGAGGCAGGAAGTATTCTTTGGGTAAAATATGAGTTTTTCCCAAAGGTCTCTGTCAAATAATTTTCTCCTGGATTTCTATCACCTTTACCAACTTACCATCTTTACCAACTTTACTATCTGCTCTTCATAAGTGAAGGGTAAAAAAGCGACTCTGTGAAAGCATTACTAGTAAGGACTAAAGTATTTGTTATTTTGTTAGGTGCATTTTCCTTGGAGAGCTGTCTCAGCAGCAACCCACCCACCGTCCACCTGGAGGTCCTAGAACAAGACTAGAGAAAGCCAATGTGACAGATCAGCCTCCTCACTATGTGCTAATGCTCATGCCCTCACACTTACATTTCTCTGTGCCAGTTTTCTAGTCCTGAGCAGTACAAAGAGATATAAGGAGAGCTGCTGGCAGAATTAAAACAATTCCCAGCAGATATTTTATTTAATGGAAGATGCCAATATTCTTCAGTTCCTCTGTTTCAGAGAATCAGCTGATCAGCACTGGTAAATCACAGAATTACACAGTAGCTGGGCTAATACAATTTAAGCATCCTCAAAGAGAGAAATGGACAATATGTTACTGGAAAGCAGCCTATCATTTACAGACTGCACTGCAACAGAGATTCATACCTTAGTCACAAAACCAAAACAGCACTGAACAGGCTGGGATTTAAACCTAAATAGATTTTTTTTGAGTGGAAATCCAAAATAGTTTGAAATATTATAGGTACTAGGAGAATTATAATGAAAACACTGTCAATACCTTATCCAGAGCAGTAGAAATCAGTGGCACCACAGTAGTAACTGGAGCCTGACAGGGCTACCTAGGCAGACATTACCAGACAGAAAGGTTTCTCTAAGCTTGAGGTTTGCTAGGAAGGACTGACACTACGCAAGTTTTACAAGTGTTATTCTGAGCCAGATACCTGACACCTGCTGTGAGGCACTGAGCAGGGAAAATCATCCCTTTATATTCCAAGTTGGCCTATGTACTTGCAAGAGGTGAAATGCACAAAGGTTTTCTCATCTTCTGCGTGGGCGACATCCTGGAGAAGTGCTTGGCTACCTGCAGAAATAGAGCAAATGAAAGACAACTTTAGAAGCACGATTCTCCTCGCCCCTGTAATTCCAAGTATTTTAGTACGTGCTGAGGTGTGAAAGTCAAGGAGTTTTGCAAGCCAGTCCTTTCATGTGGATATGCTGACTTGGAAGGGATGCCAGTGTAGAGAAGACCAATTTTTTCGCTAAGCTTCTTTTTTTTTTCTTTTTTTTTTTTTTTTTTTTTATCTTATTAATGGACCTTCCAAATATCTTTTTTGAGGTATAAGATGCTAGAAATCCTATTATCACAGCTGTAGTTGTTTGCCTATACTCATCCTACTGAGGATAAAAGCTTTGATTGTCAGGGAAGAATTACCTGAATACCTTGGTATTAATGCTTCACAACTCACATTTTAGATAGGGGGTTTTCACCTTTGGAAAACCTCAAGAACTAGTGATACTGTTGATTTCACTCAGCTGATGATGGGACATGATGTATTTCCACTTAAAGTGAAAAAAAAAAAAAAAGAATGAATCTCATTATTTTTGATGATGTAGCAAAGAAATAATGACCCTATGGGATCTTACTACATGGCTGAAAAGTGAATTAACTTTGACATAACCATATCGAGTGAATTACTCTAATGACCCGTTTCCTAACCCGAATGGGTGATCTCATGAAAACACTTTCACAATCTGGGAGTAGGCAGGAGAACACAAATTGATTTTGTTCTTCAAACTCCAAACTTCAGTTTCAAAGCAAATCACTGAGGCATATCCACTGCTGAGGGAAGTTAAGTCTTTGCTCTAGGCAATGATGACATCTGCTGTGACAGCGGCAAAATGGGGAAGACATTCAAATAACATCATACCAATGCAAAAGCCAGGATGTCCCCCATAGAAAAGCACAGTAGGAGTGCCTGGCTTTCTCTGACACGTTACTTTCATTCACAGGACAGGCAAACAGAACTTAAATCCACCATATCCTAAAATTTGTGGTAAACATGGCGCAAAATGATTTGGATATTAGAAAGTGGAATTTTTCACTTTTAGGAGTTGAATTTTTCAGCAGAGAAATCCTCAGTATCTTCTCTAAACCACATTTTTCTGAGAGACTTGGGCACTCAAATTCATTTATCATTTATAGCTTAGGAGGTATCTCCTGATTTTTTTAGCCAAAAAAATGAAATAACCTGATCCACAAATTTTCCACCTGATCCAAATTTAGTACTGATAAAGGCAGAGAGTAAGACAGAATTAACCCGTCATTGCTGTGCTCCAAGCAACGGAACTACCCAAGCTATCTGTAAAAATGGTGGCAACAGGACTGACCTCCTCTGGGACCCAGTGCTGAAACTCCTCAGCGGTGAGTACTGTGCTTTGCTTCCTCAGTGTCTCCACGTCCTGGGGTCCACATTGCACCCGTTAAATTTACATAATTCTATAAAGGATATGACCAGACTAAGTAATCAGCAGTGGTCCTGCTGTGCACAGTGATTATTTCAAGTTAGGATGTAGGTAAATATTCAGCTTCAACACTGAGCTTTTAGTTATGCAGCACAAGGAAAACACAATGAATGCAAGCACAATGAATTTGCTTTAAATTGGTCACCAGTGATTGTGAGGACCTGGAAAGCAGAGGTTGGCAGTGCAGGAGAGGTGCACACTAAGCACGGGTTCCACGCTGGCCCTGTTGCTACAACTCTTCTTACCCTTTGGGGTATTGCTGCTTTAAATGTTCATTTAAAAAGAATCCTTGGTGAAGACAGGGTTCCTTCTGAAGGTTAATTTCCTGGCATCTGTAGAAAGACCAGCTGTTGGGCGGCAGAATATTGGATTTCTTAAACAATCTAACATTAAAGGACAAAAGCAGTGTGTCTGGCAGCATTAGCAGCAGCAGCAGCCTTGCCACGCTGCTAGCAGAGCAGTAGGGTTGTAAGGTATTACAGCACCATATGCTGGCTGCCACTAAAACTCTGTGAGAGGAGATGAAATACAAGCCGAATATGATAAAAATACGGATGAAATAACACCAGCACGTATCCTTAGCTGCTCCTCCTATGCACAGCCCTGGAAAGGGCAAACGAGGCGCTGTTCTGCTGTAGTCAGCAAACGCTTCTCTTGCCAAGGAGCAATGCAATTTTCTTCCTTCTCTCACTGGGGGAAGAACTGGAGCACAGAGTGAGGAACAGATGTGGCCAAGTGGGAGACTGCAGGAGCGCTCAGTACAGAAGCACCTTCTCCTGTGCCCCGGGATGCCTGTCAGCTGTCAGCCTCGGCAGGGTGATATAATGCCCAGCGGGAGGAACGGGGGTTTTGATCCTGAGGTTTAGGGATTGTGTCCATTAACCATCTCCCTCCTGTACGATACATAGTGTGGAGAAGCCCACCACAGCCAATCCACTTGTCATACAGAGTAATGGCAACAAACAGTCCAGTACTGCCATGCTGACTCAAAGTGTTTGATTACAATGTTTTAACCTTAAATTTGTGCAATAGTTTAACCTTAAATTTGTGATAGATTTGTTGAAGCTGAGGGGCTCAGGTCAGTCCCTTGGACGCAGCTGTCAGGAACTGCTGAGGTAACAACCACAGCAGCAGCCAGCACGCAGAGAAGTCAAAGTCTGCATGGAAGTGGTTGTTGAATTGCTCACTCCAGGTGCACACAGACCCCTAGTTTTTATGAGCACGAAGAAGTACTGCTAGCCAGCTGGTTAAAAAGATAGACATTAAGAAGACTTTGGCACTGTAATGTACATTATCTGAGCAGTGGAGGTTTGAAAATGCTACTGTTTTTCACAGCACCCTGCCTACCTGTCTGGGAACAATAAAACTGGCAGCAGGCACTTGAAATAGGAGGGAGCTGCTGTTTTCACTGAATAAATCTCAAGCCATTTATAATAGCAGCAAACTCAACCTGATACCCTGCTGATATCCAAGTTAGCACTGTGGAGCTGACGTTGATTAATACAATGGGATGATCAGCACTGCAAATGGAAAGAATACTAGAGATATTGTACCATCTGCCTTTCCAAACACTAGCTTCTGCTTGGTTCAGCTTATCTCCTATCCTTCGTCACTCCTTCTCACACAGGTTTAACATGCTTTCACTCTCTCTATGTTCTCTCTTTCTTTGTGGGCAAGTGGTCCTCCTCTATGGAAATGAGGTGTTATAACACAATGAGAAAAAAGCTTGACTGACTTTGCTTATTTTTATACAAAGATATATACATCCAGTGTGTATTACTAGTGATAAGAAGCTATAAAATACTCCCCACACATGTGGATGGTCCATGTGGCTGCAGCCCACATTATGCTGACATTGGAAATACTGGTACGTGGGTTCTTGAGGACCTTGGGGGACAAGGTCTGATTATGTCTGAGGCCTCATTGAAAGTTTCTTTTATAAAAGAAAACAAGTTTTGTAGGGTTTGGTCTTGGTTTTCATCCTGCCAGATGTCAACCAGGGCCAGGCTTTGTGTTTTGCTCACCTTTGTTTAGCTGGAAGGTGATTTTTAGCAATGTTTCTCTTCTATACAGAACCTTGCACATTGGGTTATGATCTTGGTTGTCACCTTCTCACTCTAATAAAAATAAGAAAATTGTATCAGCAGGAGGGATATTAAAAAAGGAAGAAAAAAGTTTTTTTGCCTTAAGAAAACTGAAGTCACTCAGCAAGTCCAACTCATATAGTACTCTGAGATACTATAAATACAGTGGTGTACCTATTCCTGCTCCTCTTAACAGCTTAGACATGATTGTGAAATCTTTACGTAAAGGATCAAGCTATGAGGTAAATCACTCGTTCTGTAGTACCCCCTCATTTATTCACACCAATAGTCTCTCTAACAAATACCTCCTCTAACAATGTTTTCTAATGGGCAATCATATTCTTAGTTTTTGTTGTTTTTGTTGTTTGTTTGTTTGCTTGTTTTTTTAATAGTGTTTCAGTTGTTCTGCAAAGGCTAGGCAATTTGCTAGATTCTCTAGGGAAATCAAATGTGTCCTATTTAAACACCAGATACACATCCATGTTGTTTCCACACATCTAATTCTCCAGGTTTGCACTCAGTACTCACTGTGGAAGGCTTTGATCTACTTCAGGGAGACTTTGATGGATTCTAGGTGAGGTTTAGAGAGCTCCAGTGTCCTTCAGTCACTGCCTGGCGGGAATAACTTCCTCCATACTGGAGCAAGTGTCTTCATCAGAACTCGATCACAAAAGCAATACAAACTAAGAACAATAACCAAGTAGAGATTAGGTTTTGGGGAGGTTAAGATTGGCCAGCAATATCAGCAAACGGAAAAACTGAAAGCTAAAAATCAGGATTTTTTTTAAAAATGTCAATGTGAGGCAATAGTGGCAGGACTCAGGCTCCCAGATTATTTAGATTTCCTTGAAAAAAATGATCTTCTCTTTATATAAATAAGGACCATCCCAGAATCTCTTAATGCTAATAATAAGTAAATCTTATTAATGATAATAATAAGTAAATAAGAGAGAAAAACTCATCTTTCATACATTGGCAGATCTTCAAAGACACAAGGGAATCTAGAGGAAGAGCATCACA
>VZSG01000035.1:2919028-2938632 GCA_013398315.1 Nothoprocta pentlandii
AGGCTTATTATAAAAAGTCCAAGAGATGAAGTTATTCCCAGTAATCTGAAAAGGCTATTTTAGTGTAAAACATTGCACTGCCAAGGATGTTTCACAAGAGTTGGCCATTACTTCAATTTCTTTATTTGCATTTGTTTGCTTCAGGCTGTATCCTAGTGCATTTCACAAAACCAGTCCCACCTCTTTTTGTGCTCGCAGTCCTCAGAGGTCTAGATATCCTCTCGAACATTTTGTCTCTCACAGTATGTGAGTCACCTGATTATTTCAGCTGGCTCATTTTTGAACTCTCTCCAGTTCACTTATCTTTCTCTTATCAGGCTTATCAGACCTGAACAGATTTTGTTTAATACTATTGCAATAGTTTTATTATTATTTTTCTGCTCTGTGGTACTTTCTTTTGCAGCTCTGGTTCTGATTTTAGCCTTTTCAGACTGACCTGTAAAAGAACCATTTGCTGATTCACCTCCTCAAATGTTATCTGTCTTAAACACTCAGTGTTGCAGTGTATGCCTGGGGATTTACTCCAAATGATTAAGATGATTTTTCCTGGGATCTCCCAAATGCTCCTCACTGGATTTATATGTCTTTCCATTTTCACTGTTGTCAGCACAGACTATTTTAAAGCAATTTTGATGAAGACTCCTTATCATTTTAATTGTTCTGGTCTTTGATACTCAAGGAGGCTTGGTAATTTGAACGCATTTAAATACAATATTCAATATTCTATCTGCATAGGAGTTTTATCCTGTTATATTCCCTGCAGAAATCATTAGCAATACCAGGGCAAATAGTGGACTTTGTGACATTGCTAGTACTTTACCTTTTACAGGTCTGCACTTCTGACAGCCAGGATTCAAATTCAAAACTTTTATGTTCATAAGAATCTTGAATAACTTCTGCTTCAGGAATAGAAAAAACACAGTTCTTTAAAGTTTAGACCAAGTACTTCATTCCATTGGCAGATAATGGTACCTAGGACTAATTTTAAAGTCTCAAATTAAAGCCTTTTCCAATAATCATTTTGTCTTTTATGAAAAAATATTTTGTGGATAATGTCAAAGTCCAGGTTTTCAAGGAGCTTGTATAGCTTTGATCTTGCTACTTAGATTCATTGTGTTTCTCCAATGCATTTTGTTCTTATTACTATGGATTCCTTCTTGTTGGTCTCATTGCTATTCTTGTACTAATTTATTAAATTAACTGTATGAACTGCTACATAGGAGGGGAATTACTATTGTTCCTAATGAGATATGAGGAGCCTGGAACTTCTCTCACTCAAACAGTGAATTGGACGTTAGCTAAAAAGGATTGGACAGGTGCCTTCTACTGGTTAGAGTAAAATTAAAAGTTTTATCAAATTGAAGTGAACACCATCTGAATTCAGGAAGAAATTCTTACTCTGATCAGCTTCTATTCTGGATCTCAGAGAGCGAGGGACCTTTCAATTTTACTCTAATTCTATTCTAACTTCAGACCACATGCTGGAGCAGTTGGTACTAGTTCCCGTCACATCCCATGACCATATTGCTTCTGTTCCTTGCATTAAATCTCCATCAACCACAGCTTAAAATTCTTACCGAGTTTAAGACCAAAGATGGGCAATCTCCCCAGTTTGAGCCACACATCAAAATAAATCTGATTAAAAGACTTGAAACCTACCTGTAAATCTGAAACTCCAGATGCAAGAAGATGACAGCAGTTTCTCCAGAGTCTGGCTGCTCCACTGCTGGGTGACTCCACTCTGGGGATTCTGTTGGACGCCTTACCCTTTCTGCTTCACTTTTTCCTCATATTCATAGACTGACTGACTTTGGCAGCCACCACGTCAAAGAAGACTCATTATCATTGGTGCGATATCACCACAAAATGGAGCTGCAGCTGACCAGCACCATCCATCTACTCAGGGTCTAAATAGGAACGACACATCAAAAGGCATGCAAAAAGGTATGGTTATTATCCCATTATCTAAATGGGGAACTGGGATAAAAAAAGAGCTATGCTTATTAGGAAAGCAAAGACAGTATCTTCTTGTGCTCTGACCTATGTTAGAACTCATATCCACAGATTGACCACTTCTAATCATAAATTTTGACCTGTGTCACTTCTACAGAACCACAGGTTTCAGGCCGCATCTGCTTTGCAGGTAGTGCTAGAACATGCAAGATAAATGTAAAAGAAAATTCTCGCTGTGCATGTCTGGGAGCCATTCAGGCTGCTCCATACTCAGTTTTTGACTGACAAACACATTCTTGTGATTGCTGAAGAGAACAAAGCCTACAGAAGCCAATGGAAAGGTTAGAAAAACAATTTATTTCAGAGCAATGGAAATAAAATGTAATATAGCTCCAAAATCAAATCCTTTCAACTACCTCTATTTGTTTCTCATCCACCTCGAGTAATAATGAACAAAAAACAATGAGACAGGAATCATCCCTTTTCTCACAAAAAATAAAAGAATCAAAATCAACTACTGTACTCATATGACTAAGAAACGTAAAATTGATGTACAGGAACAGCAGCCACCATTTATTTTATTCTAGACATATTTTCTTGCAATGGAAGCCAATTAGTGTTGTTCTCTGAAGAAACATGAAAACATCAGAGGGAACAATTTTTGTCTGCAGAGAAACAGACAGAGTGGAATTTTTTTTTTTTTTTTTTGATCTAGAAAGACATCTTAATATGTTTCCAAAAAAATGGAGAGAGAAAACAAGAGAGAAAGAGTAACTGTTGTGGCTTTCCAGACAAACATAATGCAAGTTTACTCTTGGAAATGCTGGGGTTCTGATTTTTTCCATTAATATAATCTGTTGAAAATTCTCTGCTTCAGAGACTGTCTCTTTTTGCCAAAGATTTCCTACTTAATTATTTGCTTTAAATCCTAATGAAAACAATGCTTCTAAAGCGTATGTTAAAAATATTATTTTTGCCTGGTAAGCTCATAGCTTCATGTGGGAAGAAGTGATTATTTTTCTCAAATGTTTTTTCTAGTTCTTGCAGGAAATTTCTTTTTCCTGCATTTTAACATTTTGAAACAATACTTAGTTTTTATCTTCTTTAGCGATGTGCCATCTTCTCTCTTCAGAAGATTTCTGTATGCCTTACAGTACCTTAAGGATAAATAGGACCCAGCTCTGGGAAAACCTTTAAATGCTGTTTTGGGAGTGCAAAATGCTCTACGACTTTAGTGTGTGATGCAGCTGCCGCTGTGCAAACACCTCGCATGGCGTGATGCAGTCAGGCACTGCTGCTATTATATCAGTTTTCAAGTGCTTGAACAAAAGTTAGAATAACGAGGTAAAGAGGGTATCCACACTCGAGCGGACATCTGATCAAGCAAAAAGGATGAAAAATCAGGTTTTGCAAGCTAAGGCAGAAGCACCAGTGTAAACATTAGCTCTACGGCACTGGTGACATGGGGTCTCATGTGGACCTCTGTGTCGCTGCAAAGACCAGTGAAATGGAAAGCTGAAGCTGTCAGCACTAGAAGACATTACGCTTTTCCCAAAGGGCCAAGGGTCATTCTTGATGTCCAGGGACAAATTCTAACTTGAACACATGTCAAATGCTGTCAAAAAGGAAGAAAAATCAAGAAACAAGGCAAGCAACTTGGCTCTGCCTGCTGAAGGATGACCAAATAATTTTCCAGAGATAGCGCCCGTTGTCATAAAACACAATTTAGTTAGTACAGCATAAAAGCATAGAGAAGGCACTAAATCCTCCAGGTACTAATGAGCAAGTGAAGAAGGGGACAGACAGAAAAGTCAAGAAGGGTGCAAGCAATGAAGTTAGCATTTCTTAGGGAATTACCACCTTACATCTGAAAATTTTAACCAAGCTCAGGAAATTCGCTATCTGGTTGCATGTATTCTGCCTGCTAATAATAAATAAAATGGGTAAATAAAAAGAATAAAATGGGTAAATTCATCTTTTTGTTTCCAGATGATCTTGATTTCTTTTTTCCTGACTATTTTATTTATGCAGGTCTTTGAACAATATTTAATAGTCCTCACTTTTTTGGGTAAGAGGGAAACTGTACTGATTTATGTGCAAAGACTACCTGTTCCATTGCAGAAGTCTATTTTGGAAAATCTTAGACAAGAAATTTTGTATTTTTATTTGTTTAACCACATGAGGATATCCAATTTAGTACTATATTAGTGAAGAGATCTTTTGAACTTCTCTCCTTCCTAAATGTCTTTGGTTTCCAAAAATAATATCAATACATGCTGAAATACTTGTGGGCTAACAGTAGGGCCAGATCAGTGCATCTGGAAAGAAGAGAGAATTAGGTAAAGCCAAACAACGCCAGTGGCTTTAGGCTGCTACGCAAAACCCTTGACATCTGGGACAGGGATAATTTTATTCAGGAGACCATTTTTGTCTCACAGAGCTGATATAATTGAACAAAATATCTTCTCAATGTTATTTTAAAGATATGATTTAAAGCTATCTGAAATCAACAGATGCCTTTATATGGAACTTCTTGGGATCATCAATATACTATTGTTTTAGTTCACTTGTTTTATGTCACTTATGCAAATGTACTTACTATAATATAAAAAAAAAATACATTGAGTCTCCCAATTGAAATGTCTTCATATTTAATTTGATTTTGGTGACCCCATATTTGTATTTCAAGGTTTCCCGTTTGCTTGGCCAGCACAAACTTCCATTCTGCAACCTTTCATCTGCACTTGTAGTCCCTTTTCTAGCTTGATTTGGTAACAATATTTTAGAAATGAGGAGGTCCTTCTAGTCTCTCTTTCCAAAAAAAGGTCATGGGAAAAAACCCTATACTTGAGTGTAACCACAGCAAAGTGTAGGCTGGGCCAGAGATAAGCATCTTTGAATGATAAGGGAGGCAGATTAAGCACATGGGACCGTCCAGAGACATTTACGCATATAGCAGTGTGTTAAATGACAATGAATTAATGACACATCTTCATGAAATGTTTCCTATGTGCCCAGAAACATTAAGAAAGGATATGCACATCGTCACATTTTAGGCACTCAGCCTGGGTGACTAGTGTCCCAAGATACACAATTTAGTTGATTTAGAAGCACAAATTTCTCCAGAGACCAATTCAGAGCAGGTGCTACCGTGATTGCAGCATTCCTCATAATGTTAAGGGGGAACTGGATCATGGCAGCTTAATATGTTACAGCTGAATATAAAATCTCTGTATTTACTCAGTGCAATCAGCGAATCAAAGCATATATTTCTGAGATACTGAACATACTAAGGCATCCAGGCGCCTGCCTCTGGGACTGAATTAAATGGTAGCAGAATGAGAAGAGCAAATGGAGGAAGAAACAGAAACAGTAAGGCAAGAGAAAACAAGCCAAGATGCTACACATTTAAACACTGCTCAGATTGCAACATCCCTCATGTGCATCCCGCACTTGTTCAACGGTATCGCTGTTCATTAAGACCACATGGAGTTTGTGAAAATCTTAAATAAGTTCAGCGGAATCATCCTGTGATTTCTCTGAGCTGCTGCATAAAAACCACAGCAGAGATGCAGAGAGTTAAGGATAGATTGTGCATCGCTTATTATAGTAATAAAAGCCCAAAGATTTTATTAGCATGATATTTCAATTAACTATCAGAAATGGACATTAAAGATCTGTGCCAAATTTGCCTTCAAGTCAATGCACTTCCATAAAGGAATCATCACGGATACAATTTTAAGTTTGGCATGATCTGATCATGATGGGACTTTCCTCATCATTTTTGTGACTCTTATGTATTCTGGGCTTCAGCCAGAATCAGAACCAAAACTTCTGAGCACTGCAAAAGAATTTATTCTGATGGTATTTCTGTCTGGGAACACATACACTGGAAATCTCATGAGAAAGCACGTTGTGAAATTGCTGCAAGAGTTTTTGGGAACCTGAAATATGAAGGCTGCCTGGATAGGATTTCACATTGGTTGTTATTCATACAAATTGGACGTGAACTATCAAATCTCTCTAACCATTCCAAATAATTAAGAAAGTCTGCTTTTACACTAACTCCAGTCCAAATCCACTCCAGGAGTGAATCTGTAGACCAAAGCAGTTGGTGCTGAAGACCTGACATCAGGACTGTGCTGCTTTAGGGGGAGTTATTTCAAAGTAGCTACCCTACAGTTCAGAACATGTTTTGAAACTATTCTGCAGAATAAATTAAAGCATGACAAGTGGGGTTTAAGAGGAGATTTGCTTCAAAGCCACATTTCTGACCCAAGAAATATGTTAGTATAGACATGCCTGAAAGTGCTTAACATTTGGTTATCAGTGGAACCTCACAGTTGAATAACATTCTGTATTTTCAAGGTATTTTACTGATATTCACTATAGCCAATTAGAAAATGGACCCCTACTAGCACAAAAAAAAAAAAAAAAAAAAAAAGATACCCTAGATTCCAAAACGTTTTTCCAGACTTCCCATGCAAAAATATTGAATACTCAAAAAAATAAGGTTATTTCGATTCTGACTTGCTTGGCTCTATGTACTGCGCTCAGCCGATCTACTCAGCTAAGAGCCTGAATCATTGCTCTGTGCAGACTATACTCGGAAAAACAACATCCATCTGCTCAGTCCAGAAACATCACAAAAATATTCGTATGCTTTTCTATCGTTTCCACTTCTTAGAAAGGACTGAGAACTTCAGTTAAAAAAAAACAACTGCATTTTCATGGAAGAAGTTCAAAACTTTCTCAAGATGTATTATTGTGCCTGACATCAGCTAAGACTCTCCTGAACTTGCAATCACTCTTCGTAGCCTGCCTAATGAGGCACACTCAATAGCTAGGTGTTATACTAGGCTCACGACTTCCACTAATCAGAAACCAAGTAAGGACAAAGCACTAACTGGCTAATAAATTCTGCTTATTCTTTCCTACAGATCTGTCAAAGAAGTAAGGAAACAAGGAATCCCTCATCAAATGCAGAGTGGACTTTCATTTAATAGTGAATAAAAATAAAGCAGCAGTCAGGAATATAGATTTGATTCTCAAGGCTTGAATGAGAAACATACACATTTGTGACAGTCTGACATGGTTGATGAAATAAGAAAGGTAGGACTGAAATCTTTGCACAGTGATTATTTTTAACTATAGAATAACTCAAAATACAAAGGAAGAAGATACACACATAAAAGAAATCATACAGATACTGTCTGGAACATGACAAAGCTACAATGTCTATGTCAAGAAAATCACCATAAGGCTTTTTTATTAAATACACTTCATCTTCAAGCCTTAATAGACATAATAATAGTTATAAATATGTGATTTCAAAGTTACCTAAAGATTAATAATCTATTTTTAATATAAAAAAAATCAAGAAAAAGCCTGCTGACATCTTCCCATGGATAGCAATAGTCACGAGAACAGATTCTTAGTGGCGGCAATTGGGAAAATCTAACAAATCCGACCATGTTGCCCCTGGTTTTGTGTTTCAGGGAGCAGATGATGTTTAACACGCTCCTCCTAAAAGCAATTGAAAAATCATTCCAAACAAACTAATATCAACCCAGACAGTTAAAGCATTTGAAATGCAAAATACTTAGGAACTAGCTGTTTTTCTCTCCTTTGGGTACAGATCTTTATGATAACACCATTTCCGTAACTGTCCTTTCTGCTGGTAATGATGTCGGCATTAATTGTCCTCTTTCAAGAATATGCTAGCCAAAACACATTTCTGAAGCTGCTATTGGTGATCTTCCTGTACATGAACATATTTTCTTGAAAACAAAATAAGCCACGTACCCAGAGTGAGGAGGGAAGAACAGGAGAGTAAAATATACAGCTTCTTTTTCCATAAACTTGTGCTCGGAGTCACTGAAAGATGAGCTGAGCACACATCCTTATCAGCTGCCTAGAGCATGTTAAACTTACCTACTATCAGACTATTTTAGATATAGCCACCTCTCTAGTCATGGACTGAGCAGTACAGCCAAAGACATGTTCCTGTTGGGTCAAAGCATATCCTTTCCTTTAGTAAAAGGCAGCAAGGAAAGAGAAGAAACAGACTTGAGGGAAGAAAAAAAGAACACAGAGAGAGGGAATTAAAGAACACAGCAAAGGGAAGGTAAGTCATGATTAACGTAAGAAATACTAATTTCCTAGAGGCACACTCATCAGAGTTTCCCTGATGGTCAGAGTAATAAAGTTAAGCAAGAGACCTATAGGCACAATGGTCTCAAAAAGCCTACAAGGAGGACAGGAAAGGTGGTGAAGGTTACTCCTTTTTATCTATTAGTTCTGTTTGCCTTAATATGAAACTAAAAATCTCAGAAAAAATGTTTTCTCTGTTCAGTTCATGTTTCTGATACTTCTGTTTAGCTTAGGGATTCCCCCTCTTCTATCAGCAGGAGCTAAACTGAGTGGTGAGACGATACCAGATTTTATCTTTGGATAAAGCAGATTTTATCTTTGGATTATCTTCATCTTTAGATTTTTAATTCTGAGCTAAATTTATACATAATTTACAGTTAAACTTTTCTCATCTTGCCCAACATTGACAACAGAGACATTTGCTTTCTGAAACTATTACACAGTGCTTTTACCCTCTAATTTTCATTTCCCTCTTTACACTCCTCATATGCTAAAAATAAAATCAGTGATGCAATGTAATCCATACAACTACAGCTATTGATTTAGCACCTGAAAAGAATTGATCATCAAATTTATATCCTTTCCTCTATTAATTTAACTAGTCTTCCATGACCATAGTCTCTAGAGACAAGCCTGCATGAAGAAATATATTCTCCATTAATTCCATATAGAAAAATCAATTCAGTGTCACAGAACTTGGTGTTAAAGTTCATCTTAATCAAATTTGCACACTATCCAATTCTTCTATATGTCATGATAGTATTTTATGCTTCAGTCAGCAGTGGAATGAAGAAAACAGAAGCTGAATGATACCTAAACTAGGGTGTGGTTAAAAATTTCCTCAACAAATGCATTCGGTTTGTTCTTATAGTCCCTGTCCATTCCCCCTGATTTATTGTGTGGGACATTTGTGGTTTTCTGGTGCATAACTAGAATAATTCATCCCGTGCATCACAGCACAGTCCAGAAATGCACGTTGTCAGAGACAGTCAGCAGAGATCTAAATACAAATTATCTTTGATAACTTTCAAAGGCTCTCCAGTATTCACGACTATCGTTAACTGTAGTGACATTTATGACTGCTTTGTTATACTGAAAACCACAATACTTTCTTGATTATCATGGCTAACTGTAATTTTATCAGGCTAATTTATGGAACTCATATTTTAAATTAATGACCTCGGGCCTTTCTTTGTAATGTTGATAATACATTAGATACAAGGACACTGCATAGACTTATTCTGAATTCCAGACAAGTAGAACAATTTATCTTTTTGGTTTAAATGAGCAACCAATTCTCCTTCAATGACACTTCGTGAGGCAGAGTGGATAGTTCCTCAATTAGATTTCACACTTCCAGGCTGTCCATGAATTGTTCATTTTCATGGCAACATTTTTTTCAAGTCACGAGGCTGGCTTCAGGCTTCCCTGCAAACCATCACCCAGCTTTTGCAGCCAAAGTCTCCAGCAGGTTGGAAAGTGTGAATATGGTAGGTCTGCAACTGCCCACACTTAGATTAGCTTAAAGCTAAAATCTAGATTTAAACTAGATTAGTTTAAATCACAAAAC
This sequence comes from Nothoprocta pentlandii, assembly GCA_013398315.1. Lineage (NCBI taxonomy): Eukaryota > Metazoa > Chordata > Aves > Tinamiformes > Tinamidae > Nothoprocta > Nothoprocta pentlandii. Next base: position 2,928,705 of record VZSG01000035.1, read on the forward strand.
TGCTGCCTAAGAAGCCGAGTGATGGTGAGATGCAAGTTCTGTGTTAAGTATTCTGTCTCATTAGATGGTTTAATTTTCCAGGCCGATCTTTCCTTCCTGTCCTTTCTACTACTTTCCTAGACAACTCAGGGAAGACGGTGAAAAAAGAGACAGTACTCTTGTGGGAGAAAAAACATCTAATTCGGTGATGTTTCAGATTAGCCAAAACTATCCCTCAATGCCCAATTAATCCAGGGAAAAATCTTATGTGAACATAAAAGAAAAAATTAAATCTACAGAGAGCTTCTAAATCATTTCCAAAGTGCAGTCTTTGTGAAAGCTCCACAAAGGCATTCAGACAAATATGATGAAAGCGGCACAAACCTTAGGTTACACATACAGAAGGCCAAGGTCATGCTGAAGTGTTTTCCTATTTTTGTGTTTTTTTCTCATGTTCCGTGAAAATCAATGCCTCTCAGTCATGTTATATTGTACATTGAGCTGCATAGCAGTAGCTTTACACTGTATGTCCCTGACAGCCTTTGAAACAGCCAGAGACCTTGATAGAAATCAAAATAACAGATTTCACTAGAAAGGACTGAATTGGAAACTGCAAACCAGACCTGCTTTCTTTGGTTGAACTCAGTAGACTTATTCTCTTATTTTTTTTAGGGCTAGAGTCAGCCCTTTAGAAGCACAAGAATTTGAACTAGTTGAGGCATCCTGTTTGGACCAAGTACCAGAGAGCGAGCAGTTAGCTCCTGTAGAACTAAAGAGCTGTGTGAATGGCTATTTCTTCTGTCTGCATACATGACAGAGGATAAACCAAACAGACATAAAAGGAAACAAATTCCATTAGCCTATACTGCCCTTAAAACACAGAATCTATTGACAAAGACTGTTGTGGGTTTAACAGTAACAATATCATAGCCAAGTTCCACTAGAAACAAGAGATGAGGGCACAGTTTTCATATTACATGTCAAAGCAATCTAGAAAACATCACCTTTCCTTCTTAAACATTTTATTTTGCTGCCTCAGTCTCCATGAAATACACTAGAACAAGAGATTAGAGAGAAAGTATTTTCTTACCTATAGAAAGCAAACACCACCTAAACAAAAGTTACAAAGTCTTGAAACTTCTTTTTCCAAATAAGGACAAAAGAGAAATCATGACAATTTTTCTGAAAATCCAAGAGAACTTTAGATCACATTCTGACTAATTTCATAATCTATTTTCCTATTTAATCCAAAAAATACTCTTCTCCCTGCCCCCCCCCCCAAATAAATTCAAAAACAAACAAAAAGCAAACAAGCAAACAAAAACTCTTCTGGGAGATCTTTGTTTAGTGCATCAAAATAATTTCCATGATAGTTTATTGAAAGAATTAGCATATGAAATTGAAGGCCAAGTCCCTCAAGACTGATTGAAAGTTTGTTACAAGATGGGATTTTTTAGCTGAGAACAACAGGAAATGGAAACATCTTAACAGACAAATCAATCTGAGAATGCCGAGCATCCCACTGACCCTGCATTTTCTTCTCATCCTGAATGTTCTTAATCTTTTCTCCTTTTAAAACCTGTGTGTCCCAGGACTGTGCAGTACCCTGACTGGGGATGTAGGAGATAAGGCACTCCTTATCTCCTAGACAGGCAAGCCTTAGACTGAATTTGGTTTGGAAATTCCATTCCCTGGTGTCAATTCCTCAGAAGGCTGACCACTATTTGGAAATGAAAGTTCATATGTTGGGTCTGTCTGTCTGACCACCCAGACAAAATGATTTTTTTCTTTCTTTCTCATTTGTGAAACCAAGGTGAAGGAAAAAAAAAGTTAGATTCATTCTATTGTAAATGATTCTGGTCTTCATATCTCTGAACACAGCCCTTTTTGTTATGCTCTGGAGAGCCATTCAACTTAGGGAACAGAATGTTCTCCTATCAAGAAAATAATTATTTTTTGCCATTCCTTTCAAAAAAAGTCTAAATTTGGTCAAGTTATAAGGCTTAAATATCTTTACAATGCACATATGATCTCCAGAAACTCCAATTTTAGCCACTCTAATGTCCAAAGGTATTGTCTTCCTTAAGCCCTGGTCTAAAGCTCTGCTTAACACTTCAGGGTCTGATGAAACATAACAACAATTCTTTGTAGTTTGTTTTTAAATACAAGTTATGAAATAGATTGCAAATTTATTTTAATAATGCAGGTTGTGTTACAAATTGTCAGGAATTAATTTGCTAAAGGAAGTTGTTTACAAAAATGTAAACATTTACATGTAACGTTTGCATTTACAAAAATGTAAACAACTGCTGATGTTGTGGTTTTGTAAAACTTTGGGAAATTACCAAAGAAAAAAAGCTGTCAGGAAAAACAGATGAGCACAAACTGAAAAAATCAATTGCAGTAACAAACAGAATGGGAAATTTAATACAGAAGATGTTCACATGGAAGGATATAACAGATTCTATATTATAAAGTCATTGGAAAATAACCTTAAGGTAATCACATTAAGATACCTTACTGGAAAATGTTAAGACAACAAATAAAAGTAATGTGAACTCTGAACCAAAAAAAATCTAAGACTTTTAAGATTTCACCTCTGCTTAGGGACTGAAAAAATGACATAATTGCAATTTCTGCATGCATCACTTTTCTTGACTTATTTGGTAAGTGTGTTCAAGCTAAGATGTGGAACTTTTAGACATAATATTTGTACAGTATCTTTTGCTTTAGAAACAAAAGCTTAAATAAATCAGCTGCATTTAGATCAGCTGATTTATTGCATTTGCATTGCATTGCATTGAGATCAGCTGATCTATTTGCATTTGAGTGGTTTCCTACCATAGTAATGAGTGCTAACCAGATATACTCACACATTGCATTAGGAGAACAGTAAGAAGACAAGGTGGGAGGAAAAGATCAGGTAGCCAGAGGGGCCTGCTAGAAAAGAACAAAATGAAGAGCTTTTCAATCAAGACAACTTGAGAAGTTGTCTTCTTCTTCCAATATGTAAAAAGTCTCCAGGATTTCCACATCTCTCTTGATTCTCTGTCAAATACTACCTATGAAACACACTGGCCTGAACGAGCCTCATAAAAGCTTTGCTTTGGACTCAAAGAAGTCCAAAGCCTGGCTAGAGCTAAAACTAGCTGAAGACACAAGAGCCATGAGGAGTGAATCTACAAGAATACTGGGTTCAAAGGAAGTTCTAGCAAAATGGGGGTCTGTTGCTAAATGAAGAGAAAACAAAGTGCTAGATGACATAGGAAAGGGCAAAGTGCTCCCTGACTTCTTTGCTTCAGAATTCACAAGCAAAGCCTAAATCTATTCTTGTGCATACTATCACAGCCTGAAAAGAAAGAAGACAGCCACCAACAGGTAAGGAACAGATTAGAGATGCTGTCTGACTGAGCAGTCCCAGCACAGATGTTTGGGCCTAGTTATTCCAAATCAGTGATAATTTTTGTCTGTTGTGTCTGTAGTCACTGCTCCTGGAGGCAATTTTGTCTGCAATGGGAAAAGTGGAAAGAGAAGAAGATAAAGTGACCCCCCTACACACCAGGAACACTGAGTTGTCATATCATCTTCTTAACTGTGGCATTCCTATGGGGGAGAGTGCATTTGTGGTAACAGAGGGGCTGTGATAGCATAACCACAGTGGTATTTGCATGAAGAAATACTTATCTTGCTTTCTCTCTCTCCTGCCACCACTCTCTCCTTTCCAAAATTAATATTAAATTTGAATTGAAAGTTCAAAAGATGTCTGGGCTAACAGAGGTTACTCACGTAAATCAAAGGCCAAAGAAATACCTCACAATCTGCCCAGAGTCATGATGTCTGCATTAATGAAAAAAGAGGTCAAAAACCAATGAGTAAGTCCTAAGCTATGAAAGCTCTTCATATTTTATCAATTTCTTTCTTGTGCTTGGAGAGCAATGTGCTACTTTGAATCATAATGATGTAGAAAAATCATCATTCTGAAATGCACAATTTCATTGTAGTTTGGTATGTGCAATGAGCGAGCGAGGAGCATGTAAAGATAGAGCACAGCAGTTCTGGTCTTTCATCCTACAAATGCACCCATTGAAAAATCCTGCATACTGGTTCAGGCTCCAAAAGCTAATGGATCAAAGAGCTATTTTGGCAGGAAGCTGATAGGCAAAGTCTGTAAGAGAGTCTTTCTCTACAAGAAAGAGGGAGGGAAGCCTCTTTCCCGAGGATGGAAAGCTCTGTGCAAGGACGTGGGAACAGTGGCTTGCTTTTTGACAGCTGATTACATGAGAAGATTTAGATGGAAATACTAAGCTTTTCTGAGATACGATTTTCTCCTTTTCTCTTTTTCTTCTTCATACGAACACCCTTTCACCACCACAGGACTGACTCCAGCTGGAATGACTCCAGCTTCATAGATCATAATCAAGATAAGAATACAGAGAACTCAAGAAAAAATCAAAGAATTAAAAATCAGGAGAATTTCCAACTCCACCTGACCTCCTTTCTTACTTCTTACCTCTCACTCCCTCATCGAGGAACAAATGTAAAATATATGAGATTTTGAAGAATATAGAGTTCATGCATCTGCAACTATTCTTTGGTAACTGTCATTCATAACAGAAAACTACTTTGTTAAAAGATCCTATTTTACTATTTTCAAACCAAACTCATCCATTTCAAATGAACAGTGAGACAAAGTAGCAAGAAAATATTCTGAAAGACAACTGGTTTTGAGCAGAATAATTGGGAGTCTGCCATGAGGACTTCAGACAATCCTTAAATAATGAGCCAATAAAAATACAAATTGATATTTGTGTTTTCCCCAAGGATGAAGAAATAACGTTAGTGCTAATCATGTTTTATTGTTGTATTTTGTTTATAAACTAGAAGGTGTCTGTATAACTATACTGAAAGCAAAGATGAGTGTATAAACTGTCAAGTGCCAAGAGAGATGCTGGAGTACTTCTTGCTGACAACTTGTAGCTGCAGTAATGGAAAATACTTGCATTGAATCCTTTTCCTTGATAACCAGCTTCCCGCTTTCTAACCTACAGTTATAAAGAGAATTATGGAAAAATCATTACATGCTAATTATTGTGGTCTGTTCACATCCTCAAGGGAAATTCTCGTGTGAATTTATTCCTTGCAACAAAGGAAATTTCACTGAAATGGATTTCGAGCAGTTTCTTAGCAAAGGCTCATTATTTCATTTCCACAGCAGTAACCTCATATGGTTGGAGGTAAGCAAAAGTAAGGAATTTTGCTTCTGAAAGGTGTGTGGTTGTGACTGTGGTGGAGAAAGTTGCCCCTAATATTGTCTGGGCACACAATAATAATAATCCTATTCAGACGGTATTCAAAGAGAGTTCAGACTATCTGAATTTGGCAAATCTCTGGTCTTAAGACTCAAACTGACTTAAAATTCCAGTCAGAAAAGGCACCAAGAGCTGAGCCTAGAGGCTTATAGCATGGGTCATTTACAAGGGACAGGAAAACAGTGCACAGGCAGAGCACCATGAGGGGCTAGAAACATTTATGTAGAAGAGACACTGAGATTACTGTGAAACTTTTGTATAGCTGCTGCTTTCCCTGACATTCAGCTACACTCAGCATCTGTCAAGAGAGTTGGGGAACAGTCAAAATTCATTGAAAGGAGGAGCAAAAATCCTCAAATCTGGACTTAGATTAGAAAGAAACTATGCAAATTACGCATTTTTTTTTCCTCAGACACGAGCTACTCTAAAATTTAAATAGAAACTACCTCAAACTTTAGAGTCATTCATTGTCCAGTAGCAGACTATGAACTAACATTTCAAAAAAAAAAAAAAAAAAAAAAAAAAAAAAAAAAAANAAAAAAAAAAAAAAAAAAAAAAAAAAAAAAAAAAAAAAAAAAAAAAAAAAAAAAAAAAAAAAAAAAAAAAAAAAAAAAAAAAAAAAAAGAAAAAATGCTATTATTAGGCCAAACATTTTTAAATATTTCTGAAAGAAAATCTTGAGCATATAGTTTCTGAGATCCTCTGCAGAAACAAGTAATTTCAATTGCTTTGGAATATTTATTTGAAGTATTTTTTTTATTATTATTATATCTTCAACCTGCATAGTTTGGAAACAAACCTCCATAGTTTTGGAAAATATTTGCATGCGCTTAAGTGTTGTTTCCTAGTCAAATCCAATAAAAAAAGAAACAGTTTCCCTTTGCAGCAGCTGAAACATATTGAATTAATTTTGAAATGCTTTGCTCAAAGAAGCATACACACACGCATTTCTTAAACTACTGTTGCTAATCTATGAATTTAATATTAAACGTTTTCATCTTCTCCATCTGAGGTCAAATAGACAGCTATTTGCATTTAAATAGATTACGAGCAAATATCTCTTGTTAGTCTATGCAATTTCCATGCAGCCGTTTGATATGAGCACTTCTGCTAATCCAGACAGTGTTTTCATAATCAGGGCAGGAGACAGGTTAATCTACTAAAAACAGGAGTTAATGCCATTCCCATATCTATTATCACAGTAATATCAAACCCGTATATGGAGTATATTTTCTCAGCTCTCCTCGTTATGCAGAAAGGAGATTGGGAGGATGGCCTGATATAATAGCTTGATATAATGGAGACCGAGACCAGAACATCCTGCTCCTTTAAAGACAGGCTTAACCTGGCGATAGTCTTGGCATTGAATGGGGCAAACCTCTGGTGCCTAGATGCAACCAGCTTGGCAGAGCAACGCAGATCTGGGTTATATTTATTTGTTTGTGTGTTTTAGAAAAGCAGAAGATTCTCAGCTGAATGTTACACGACTTAATTGGATTGTTACAGGAGCTCAATGGCAAGGTTGAAATAGGTCTTGGTTATGAACTGCCCAATTTTTATTGAGCGTGCTGGCAGCATCGTACACCGTCTTCGCCAATCAAATTATTTTAATTCAATTGCAGAAAGGAGATTTATGGTAGACATTAAAATAGCAGGGGGAAAAAAAACCCTCTCTCTTCACCTTGTACTAACAGGTAAGTATTAGAATAAATCACCCTGGAGGCCCCAGCTTCTCCATACTTATGGCACAGGGGCAGGGTAAAAAAACATCTATCTGAAATGGTGATGGTGGAAGGTCACAGATATCTTATGCTGGACAGAACGAACCCAGCCCATTGCACTTCTCTTTGGCATGTCCAGTCTTAATTTTTTTAGGATTTTGTGAAATCTGTAAGAAAGGCAATTTTATGTGGGCAACTTTAATAGTTGTTTGTGGTGGACATGCAGAGACCACTCATATGTCTCTAAGTACGAGTGTACTCACCTGGAGGAGATTACATCTGGCTACAGCTGTTTCTTCAAGTGAAAAGCACTCACTGCTGTCTGACTGCCTCTGCACTTGTTGGGTATCAGGACAGCACCAGGCAATATGGAAACTCCTTCTAAGGTCTCATTCTACTTTTACCGCTTTTACCGCTGGTACAGCTAAAGGAGGGCAGAGTAAGATACAAAAACCCTCAAAAAAATCAGGGCATAGGTTATCACAGAAACATATTCATATCTCCTGCTGAGTGAAGCTCAGTGGGAAATCTTTTTGATAGTATTTTGATATCAGAAAGTTTATTTTGAAAAAACTAAGTTGTCCAAGTCTTTGTTACCCACATTTCAAAAATCACCACCTAAAGATTTATGGTAGGGTGCAGGGCAATTACATTGCTCTGTTTGTTACTGTGGAAACACTTTTCGCGACTGGCAAATGCTATGAGAAAGATATTGAGTGAACTTCTGAGAAACAATGTTTTAAAATTAAATCCGAACACTGGTTTTAGCCACAGCAGAGAGTTTTAGCCTTGAGGCAGTCATGAAACCCCAGGGAGTCAGAAGGAAAGTTCCACTGAGCTGTTCTGGGATTGATTTTGTAGGACCAGCTCTGTGTCCTACAGGCCTACAGGCCTACAGGCAAGGAAAATAAAAGTGCACGCAATGAATCAAACTTGTGACTGGACGGCTCTGCCTAGGAATAGGTAAGGTATGCATTAATGGTAATAGCATTCTTGGGCACAGCAGCGATCCAGCCCTATTGCATCAAGGCATCAAGACTTTCATCCTTTAAACATCTTGTTAAAATCTTAAGCTTTCAGCTGGGCTTTGCTCATGGAAAAGCATTGGACTTCCCAGAAGTTTACTAGAAGATACAAGGACAAGTCTATGCATTCAGACAGGTAGATAACAGCAACTCTGCTACATTAGAGAAGTGTGTTTGCACGTAACAGGAATGCCACTATTACTCACAGTGAACACATTTAAACAGATGAATATTGACAAAAGCAGACAATGGTCCAAATTATGGACATTCTAACTGACCTCTGCTAGGATTTCTTTTTAATTACTAGGCAAAACTGTGCTTGTTCAAAAAGTCTATCTCGTGTTAACCCAATTACATCTAGTGATTAAAAATTGAATGGGCTTGACCTGTTTGGCCCACTAACCCTTAATCATCTGTTCCAGAGATTAGACTTGAAAGTATGTCAGACTTTCAGAGATAATGACTTCTATGTTTTCAAAAAGATATATTTTCTATCCCTCAACATCACTGACTTATGGTAAGTGGATCTAGTAAAAAGAGAGCTAAGCAGAAAATAAGTTTTCTTTTGTGTCAGGCTTTTGTCCCTTTTCCATGTTAACTTGGCCCTTTGCAAATCTACTGTAAGGCAGCGACTATGGCATAAGCCTTTTAGAGAGCCACAGTCATCCCCGATCATTTCCTCCTCTAGGAAGTCTCATTCTTTGAGTCAAATCTCTTTGGGTCCTTTTCACATAGCTAAAACCAAGAAAAAGTTATATCACGTAAAAAGAAAACAAAATGCTTTGCTGGCAGATGCTGACAGCGGCACTAATAGCAACTGAATTCTGTGACTTTGGGGAATTTTGTCTTGGACGTCCCAGTTCCATATCATCCTTGGTTCCTCCTTCCCCCAAAAGCTGCTGGAAACACCATCCCGAGGAGCAGACTGAGCAAATCCTCAGCACCTGCTAACAGCAAACAGCTTCCAACAGAGAGCCTCTGCCTTCCACAGACAGTACCCAATGGCTGGGAGAAATCTAGTTCATGCTTTCCACAAAAGTTTTTCTATTTTATAGGGAAGGTGTTTTGGAAATGGTAATAATTAGTCAAGGAATCCAAATACGTTAAAATTATGGGAGGCCGGGTGACAGACAGCAAAAACAAAAGCCTTCATTATTTAGGAACTCACTTATAATTTTTAGAATGACCTCATATATTAAAAAAAAAAGAAAGAAAAGAAAACAACAAAAAAAAAAATTTACTGAGTAGTGAAATGTCTCTACGTAGCACTCTCTGGACTCTTCCCCTAACAAAGCACAGGGTTTTTCAGGATTAAGATCATGCAGATATTATATACTTAGTACAAATTATCCAATCTTTTGAACCAATTTATATCGCTGGATTAATAGGCTCAGCAAGATTACTCTTGATTTGCCCTGGTGATTTTTGGAGGAGGATTTGGGCTTGCAGAAAGCCAAGACATGACCTTCCAAAAATGATCTATGCAAAGGCAGCAATAACAAAAACAGATATGTGCGCATAAAAGTGCCAGATGCTGTGAGTTTATTGCTTGCCAAATTAGATATTCACTGTCAAAAGTTCAAAAATTGAGAATAAACGTAACTGTTGCATCTTTAAACTTATTTATAACTTACAGAGAGAACTCATACTGTCTTGGCTTTGTCTTTTTGTAATGCTTACAGCCAGCAGGAGATAATAAAATCTACCCTGGGCTTATATTGCCAAGAGAAAAATCAGGACCGGTGTGTGTTGGTGGCTGTCAGGTGAGATATTTTATACCTCGTTAGTGTCAGAGCAGTTATTGCTTTTTCTTCCTTCATGAATAGATCATGTGATAGCATGCCTTTTTTTTTTTTTTTTTTTTTTTTTTTTTTTTTTTTTTTTTTTTTTTTTT
>VZSG01000035.1:2939132-2959188 GCA_013398315.1 Nothoprocta pentlandii
TTTTTTTTTTTTTTTCTCTGCTGTTATTACACTACATTTTGAGTGGACATCATGAAGTTTTATGAGCTTTAATTATTCACTGAACTATGAGTTTGCCCTCCACTGCTAGCGCTGCCATCTGCTACGGGTCCACAGACTGGTAATTAATGCTTTCTACAGATTTGCTTCCCTGACATTATCCGATTAGATAATTGGTCTGTAGAACAATAAGCGACATAATGCATTATTGTTCTAACAGGGGTGATATGCTTGAAAGCCCTAAAGAATGCACTGTTTTATGTCTATGACTCACACCTGAACCAATACCCATCGATACAATGACAAAACACTTCATGAAAGAATGGGAAAAAACACAAAAGCATATGAAAATCATGTCAGTAAGCTTAGGTGAGAGTATTGTTACTTCAAAACAGTTTGCAAACAAATATAAATAAGTATAAATAGGAGTAGGAAAATCCCAAAGCACTGCTCTCTAGGGGAGGCATGGATCCATATGAATAATGACCTACATATGTTATAACGTCCCTTCAGAAAAACCTAACGAGAAACAGCTTGTCATTAAAGCTCAGGGGCTTAAACAAATTAATGGAAGGTGGAATTGGGAAAGAGATAGAAAGATGCAGTGCATCATCTTTATCCGCTAGCATAAAATGTGTCTTTTCCTAAGATCACATCTGCATTAAGCTGGGGAAGCAAATAACTAAAGGAAGAGGCAGCAGAGGGGAATAAATGCAAAAGCAACATTTTGGCACTGTGGTTAGAGTGCAAAGTCTCTCAATATTTTGCTGCAGCCATGTAGATTTTACTTTCTCCAGTTCTTGGCCTCAGGTGGTTACAAAGGATGTTCTAAATTTGTTTCACAAGAGATTCCCAGCCCAGTCCGGGGCAGAGAGGAGGAGAGCAATGCGAGCAGTATGGGCAGGGAAACCACAACAAGCAAATAAAAAGTCCGAGATCAGGAGCCTGGAGACCTCACACATCATCACTGCTATTTCAAAACACAGAGGGCAGGATCCTTTTGACCAAATTTACATGCCACGACAGCAAGTATCTACGCTGGAGACAATTCTCTCCACTCCTTTTATAGTCAAGAGAATCCTGTCCTCTTGTTGGCAACACCGTTTTTTTCCACAACATTTATCCACGATCACTTGCAAATTGACCAGCAATTCAACTGCACAAAGACTTTATATCTGTAAGCTACATCTCAATTCTGGATTGGTTTTCTTAATTTCATCATTCTTTCAGTCAGCACCGTTTCCCAGTTGCAGCTAATGACAGTTTTAAACCAAGGTCCTCAGCTGAAAGTCACCTTCAGCAGGAGGTGCTGAGCACTTTTAGGGACTCCTTTCAGCAGCTCTAAAGATTGCTCTGACTGTGCAGCAGCTTGTACCAGTGTTTCCCCTCCTCTGTGCCAAGCAGAGCTCTCAGTGTTCACTGCATGTGACACTCAACATTGCCTCATGGCCGTTAGACTGTGAAAAAAAACCCTACTCTTTCTGCATTTCCTTTCTTTGTTAATTGAAAGGAGGAAGCAGACGAGTTCAGTTTAAATATCTTTCTCATGTCGCCTGTTAAATATTTGCTCAGCAGTTCTCAGTCCTCTGTGTATCTTCCTAAGTGATGCAGCATTTGGTATTCAGCAGCCTTCCCTTCTCTCCTTCTCCTTCTTCAAACAAATTCCCCTTAGGCACCACTTTTCCTTTCATTTGTTCCACCACAAATAAGGGATGAGCTATTCAGCATTTGTCAGGCTTGTTTATTTCTTTAACCACAGAGACATATGGTATTTACCAATGTCCAGAAGACATCTCTGGTTGCAGAGAAGGGTCTAAAAACACCCTGGTGTTGTCTGAAATAATTGCGTCTTCAGCTGTTTTCAATGACTGTGACCTAATCATGGGGCAAGCCATGAAATCAATGCTAGTGCTCTTATGCTGTCCTCTGATTCTGCTTTCACTTCTCTCTCCTTTATCTCTATTTTCTTCCCATCCTTTTTTCACTTGTACAGTAAATCTTGTGTTCATCTATGCTGACAGCTATTCTTTTTCTTGCTGACTGCTAACATTGCATCTCCTGCATATTCACATGCTCCAGCCTCTCCAAATAGGCATTTTCAGTCTCTGTGTCTAATTGCGACACTCTCAGAACTGCTTTCATTGATTCCCTTTCTCTAAAATGAAGAAATCATGACACGCAAAGTGAGGCATCAAATTCATTAAAGCAAACTGCAACGTCAACCTATTTTGTTGAATTTCCACCTACCTCCCAATGAAGAACTTAGGAACAACCATCCAGATATAGGATCAGACTGAAGGTTCAGTGTCCTGTCTCCAGAAGTGGGCAACCTACAGAACAGCATGTAAATGGCACGAGCACGGAGCTATACTTCCACTGAATACCCTCCCAGCACTTTAGCTCAAGGATTACTTCAGCTCTTGTGTGCACTACTATTATGTTGTCAGTAGCAGAGTACGTGCTTTTAACAGCCTCTATTTTTCTTTTTTGAAATTCCAAAACACATTTTATCCAAAATAAGAGTTAATCAAACTTACTTTTGTATGTGTGTATCCACCAATAAAACTGAAAAAAAAAAACTATAAAAAGTTTTTGAAACATCTTTCTTCAGGGGAAATGTTTTTGATACTTTTTTTTTTAACTTGACTAAAATTAGAGCTCTTACAGGTTCTGCTCTTTCCTTTCTATCTCATTTTTATACTTGAAATAGTGCAGAAACGTAGTGATTTTAAAACAGAAATAGCACTGGCTTTGGCTGACCTTTTGAAGGTCTTGTGATTACTCACTAAATCTGGGGTCTATACAAGCATAAGAAATTCTCTAAGTTTTGGTGGTTTTTTTTTTTTTTTTTTTTTTTTTTTTTTTTTTTTTTTTTTTTTTTTTTTTTTTTTTTTTTTTTTTTTTTTTTTTTTTTTTTTTTTNTTTTTTTTTTTTTTTTTTTTTTTTTTTTTAGGAAATCTATCTTTTGCCCCATGGTTTTAGTTTATGTCTATATATGTTTAGACTTTAAACACTCTTTAGTTGTCTTGCAACAGTAATGACTACATATAATAACTACAGCAAAGATGTTATATTACTTGGGTCGGTATGGTAAATCGTAGTCACAAGTTCTGGTTTAAGTAAACGAAACAAAAAAAAATCTTCTGGAAGAAAGCACTGACAAAGAAAAAATGATTGATGAAAAATGTCAAAACTCTTCTATCTCACAGTATGAGGTAGAAACTGTTTTTATCTTTTGACACTTTAGCATGAATAAGATCTTTAATTACATTATTTCCTGTTTAAAATTATCACCAAATTGGCATTATCTCATTAGAAAAATAACATTTTTAGAAAATCAGATCTCTATTATAAAATATTTACCATTCACTTAGATATCTATAATCTCATATATATATATCTAAACCTATAGCTTGCACCTGAGGTAACTAAGAGCTGTAAAAGAATTTAGGTATGTCAAAATTTAGATATGTCAAGATATGAAATATTGCTATTAAGGAGTTTTCAGACACACTTGGGCACCTGACACTGGCCACCCACATAGGGCTGTCAGCCTTCAAAAAGGTGATAGAAAACTCTGTGGAAATAATTCTGCCTTAGAAAAGTAGAGTTATACTGAACCAGAGTAAATTCAATCTCTATTCCTAGGTCTGGTATTTCCCTCTCATTAGGCCACTTAGACCTCCCAAAATCACATTTAGAGGAAACCGACTCTCTCTTTCGGATAGGAGTTTAGTACAGGAATTTAGCTAATATTTAAACTGCCTAAATACAGCCTGTACAGAACTATTAGGAATAATATTAATATTATTATTTGTATTACAATTGTGCCTCAGGCTCCATCTGTGATGAGGGTCATATTTATTCTAGGCACTGTATAAAGAGCACAAGGTTATCCCCAAAAGTTTGCAAGTTAAATATGAAGAGGGTTCCTATGCAGATGGGGCTTGAGATTAATCTGGGGATATTGCTACCAGCGTTTTCTTCCTTGACTTTCAGTGGGAAAGGTTGAACAGAGAAGGCAAGATGACTCCACAAACAGAACAGCTCTCTCCGTACCTACTCCCTCGTAATTAAGATGTTGAGCTGGGGGGAGGGAAAAACATAACGCTTGGGAGTATTTTATTAATTATTTTTCAGCTTGAGTGCGCAAGGTTAAATGCAGCCGCAGGCAGCTTTCACTGACGTGACTCACATCTCCACAGTGTCAGAGTTCTTAGTGACACTAACGGCCTCATATTTGCCAAAGAACAAACCATCCTCTTGTGTATTAATTAAGCCTAAGCACATCCTGCAGAAAAGCAACGCAAAACCATAAGCAGTTTTGCATGGCGAGTTTAATCCCTATAAAACATGTGGCTTGACAACTGCTGAGCATGAAATCTCTCATTAATCCACAGAATGTGGCTAGCATGGATAAGAGGACTGCACGTTTCCCCACTGTGACCGTATCTTTAGTCAGCAAAGTCCTGGTTTTAGTACTAACTCCACACCAGCCTTCCCCATATCAAGGAAACCAACAGATGGCCTGTTCTATTTCCCATCATCAGAGTGCTTTCTATTAATTTTCTTTCAAATCCAAATAAGTGAGTAGGGGCTTTTAGAAACTTTCCACTGAAGCTGTTTACAGAAATATGGAATTATAGCTACATATTTATTTTTGATTTATTATTATTATTTTGATCGTGTTCGCTACCCACATAAAAAAAAATAGTATTTTCTTTGCACAAAAAGCTGAAACTCAAAGCAATCAAGACATTTTAATGAGGAAAATACTGCTGAGAAGTCTTATGAGAGCTCTATTTCAGTTAATGCCTGTCCTCATTTTTCCTTCAGGTCAGTCTATACTCAGAGTTACCCCACTTCTTGCATTAACACAGTATGTGTTCACAAGCTTGCACAAGTCCTATCCTGGGCCCTGCAGGAGAGTAGAACATAATGTGTATATTAGAGAAGATTCAGTCCACTTAAGTCCATTCAGAGAAATTGTTTAAAGGAAAACAAACTTTCCCAGTTGTGGAAAAGAGCCTATTGACAACAAAAATTTTTATATCTGCTTTCTCATTTGCACTGTCTCAAACTGGTCATTCTAAAAATTAAGGCACCACGATAGATAGACAGCTTTAAAAATTGTGCTAAACAAAACAGGAAAAAAAAGACTTAAAAATATGACAAGATTTCATTTGATAAAAATAGGATATTCCTTGAAGGAGTAATGTCACTTTGACATTTTCTAATGAGAACAAAAACAAAAGCTTGTTCCCTCTTATCCTTCCTTTCTGATAAAGCTCTGAAAAAGCACACTATTTTAAATATTTTATAAATTTGAATTTAATTTTTTTTTTCCATTTCCCATATACTTGTCTCTAAGTTATAATGCTTCCCTCCCCCAGGCAAAATTTGATACTGTTGGGAAAACTTGGAAATCACACTGCCACTTACAGCTTTCCATTCTTCATTTTTGTCAACTTATCTTTACAAAACTGAAGAAAGCCTGAAAAGCTGCAGAGAGAGAAAAAAGGAAAGCTAGTTTGGTAAGTAAAAGCCAAATCTAAACTAGTATCACTTGTGTGAATATTTTTTAAACAACATTTGCCCTAAATTGAATTTGAGATTTCAATTCAAAGTTTGAAATCCTTTAAAAAAGATGCTGCAAAGGAGAGAACAATGTAACCTGATCCTTCAGATCTTTTCTTGATATCTCCGATACTTAGTTTCTGCATTGGGTTGGTTGGTAGCATAAAAGGTTCAATTCGCTCTTACAAAAACGCATAGAATTACGTAATCACCAGCATGGATCACTGCTGGAATAGAGAGCAAAAGCATTTTCACTGCTGTACTGCAAGCACCTTCAGCATTCATCCAAAGTGCCCCAAGCTGATGATCAGCCAGCTCCTGAAACTAAGCCCAGTAGAACAGTTTCCCATCTAATTTCCCAAACATGAAGAGATTAAAATACAAAGAACCTGTGCTTCACACACACCTACTTTCCTTAACTCTCTGATGACTTGGGTACTTGGCTCAAACTCACAGGAGAAGGACATAATATGATCTCCAGCCCACTATTTTTTTCAGACTTCTAAGTTGGCTGCACTTTTGGTCTGATCTGACACAGCCACTCTCATAGTCGTATATCCATCACCTAATAGTGCAAACAGCTCTAGGCACAATTCTATAACCATTTTCAATGTTTCGCAATTCAGATAATTTACAGTATTTACTGTTACATCTACCACTTCTACTAGAGGATACAATCGTCATCCTGATTTGCAAAGAGAACACACTGAACTGGTTTTGGGTTATGCTGAATGATTTCATGTTTAAATTATATGGTGAGATTACTTTTTGCAAGTGGGATAACATGGTTAGAAAGTCAATAATCTTCTCCTCCCATACACCGTTGCAAATCTTTCATTTTATGGCTAGTGACATGGGTCAGCCCTTTGATCTGTTTTGCTCAGATATTTGAAAAAGATATTTGCCTCATTTGAGGAAAAAAACCATAGATATCAGTAAGAAACATGCAGGTTTTGTAGAATATATGTAAGGCAGTAACATAAGTACTACGTACAGCTAAGAACATCATTTTAGATAAATCTAATGTAGGATTTTGTCTAAAAGTAAAAGTTATGGATTGGTATAGATGTTATAAACACATGTAAAAACTCAGAGGGCCAGATCCTACAAAGAATCTCTCTTTCCCATGTCTTTGCAGAGAAAGCCAAATTCATTCCAGCTCTTCCACACATTTCATGGCAGCTCCCTCAAGTGGTCACAGATCAGAGCATATCCTTGCAAGCTATGAGAAAGCCACCCAGGCTCATTCTGCAGAGATCCGCGTCCCACCGTCTCCAAGAGCTTAGGAAAATTGTGCGCACATTTTGAGAGGTTTTGAATCTCAAATTCAGGTTGGGGTGGGCAATGATGATAGAGAATGGGAGGAACAGATAGAAGTTTATATACTAGAAAAAGATGGAATGGATTAAATTTTACCATTCATTTAAAATGCTTGTTGAATGCTACAGATTGGGTGGTTTTTGTTTTGTTTTGCTTTTCCTAAAGTGCAGGGTTTTTTGAGTGAATTTTTTGGGGGGGTTTCTGATATCCAATGTAAAATTCTTTTTACTATATACATTTTTAAAAAAGTTTCCTTGACAAACACTGAGCTAAATTCAGGACAGGGTCCAAATAAATAAGTGCGTAAGAAGATGTCTCCAAGGCCTGCTTAGAGGCACAGTGCAGAATGGTTCTTTTCAGAGATTTGGGGAAAAATCCTTCATCCTTCCATAAATTTCTGTCTTTTCTATACCATGTACAAATGTGTTGTGCACTTGCTCTACCAACCTTGGCTCCTGAAAGTAAAGGGCCTAAATAATAACTAATCTATGCCTGAGACAGAAGAATTTCATAGATTGATTTATGAAGGGAAAAGATTCAAAATTTAGAGCCCTGGGCAAAAGGAGTATTGTTCAAAAAATAGGAGAAGGAATATGCCCCCCCCCACACAGTAATTATTATTGCTTTGTTAAAGTCAAAGGAACCGTGACAATTTCGCATGCTGAGATGTGATTTGTCTGCCATTCAGAAACACAAATTTCTCTTTAGTTTTGCCTTGAGTTTTTTAGTGTTTCAAATAGAACCGTCTTATTCTCGGTGGTTTTCAACTAATCAAGCTCCCTCAGTGTTTTCTCGATTTGTTTTGTGTTTTGTTTTGTTTTCCTGCTAAGAAACACGGTAAAGCAAAGCTTTGCACCTTCACAGGTAGATGGTCCCTGGCATCCAAATTAACACTGGTTAACTCTGATGAGTGATTAGCAGTCTTCCTTGATTTCTGAAGTTGTAAACTTTTCAAACAAAAATGCAAGCCTTCCCCCCTCCCAAAATCAAATTTAATCCACTAACAATAGGCTTTTCCTTGCTACATTTCACAGAATCCTTTGCCAACATGCTGAAAACCACGGCTTTGCACGACCTGGCAGTCTCCCCTATAAGCATAGCTCTACTCTAGGAGAAATAACTCCCAGTTTTGGGGCTTTGAACAGTACATTGGAATCTACTCACTGGAATATACCTGCATTTTATTTTCAAGCTTTTTAGTCTTATTATGGCAGCATGAACTTGTCCTATCCATGGAGGCCACAGATTTGCCCAGGTGTAAACCCAGTTTCAGATTAACCCCCTTGTTCTCTCACTCCTCATTTTCAGATTTATTTTCAGTGCAATCAGAAGTCAGGTTACATTAGCAGCTCCAGACATTTTCACAACACACTAACAGCTCATACATGTTAATTAGAACCTATTTGGTAATTTATTTTTACAGTGTGAAGAACATATGCATTGAGTTGAACTTTCTCTACAATTATACCTTTTAGATCTCATTTGCTTGTTAGTTTCTCCCATAATATTGTGTATTAGTTCTCAACTTGTTTCTGCAGTAGAATATTTTTTTTTTCCTTTTCCTAAATAGATACCGTTTTCTCATTCAGAAGACCAGGCATTATATCTTTGAAAAGCATTGCCACTGTTATATATGATTCTCTGCAAAGGGAGAAACAAAACACCACTTTTTCTTTTTTTGTTTGTTTTTGTTCACTCTCGGGCATAGCACTTAGCCATATGTTTGCTTTTTCTCTTGAACTGAGGTTTTGCTATTGGATCGTACAAATGTGATCATATACAGGTGCACCAGAAAGGGTATGTTAGCCACCACCAGCGGGAGTTAATCGAGATAGATGCCTAAATAGCTAATTAACAATGAAAAATGTAATTATTTGAAGAAATGAGAATATATTTTATCTGATTATCCTATAGAAATCCAAAGGCTCATGGGCTCTATTCATAATGGAGGAATCGGTCAAGAGGGTAGTTTCAAATCAAAGCACATGACGTGATAGCAGAAAATTGCTTCACATATGCCACTGCTTATGCTTCCTGATTATCACATTTTAGAAATTGGAGCATTTGATGAAAACCACTGGACTATAAATTGGCGCCTTCAACATCTAACACTTTACATTCCCAGTATGACCTGCTCATTATACCCCATTAAGAGGGTAAACATGACAAGATAATGGATTCATTCTGGTAGTGGCTATACACTTTGATTTTTTATTATTTCTACTTCACTAACAGAGTATACTCAGTGAAAAATCCAAGAACTTTTTCCTCTGCTAATCTCTGAAAGGCTGGATCCTCATGCTCTGGCATTAATATTAATAAATAACAGAGAAATTGAGTATGAGACAAATATGCGTTATTCACAATGATACTTCTTTGCAAAGTTAAACTTTGTGCTTTAAATATTATTTTATACTTCACTTTTCAGATTATCTCAAACTGAAACTTTAGATTTGAACATTCCTGAAGTTGGTCGTCTGAACTTATATCAAAACCTACACCAACTCTTTGTCATTGGCCCAGATACATTTTTGAAAGTGTACTGAGGGCACTGGATTTAAATACATTACCTTCAAAATACAAATATACCTCCACTGCATTAGGGTTTATTGACAGATGCTTCACGTTCATTTCCCTAATGTACAAAATATAGAATCAACAAAATGCAAAGAATCTGCTTGTTAGTTTTCTAGCCCCTAAAGCTAAAGGCTTTTTCCAATATTGCCTTTTGTCAGCATTCCTTCAACGGAAACAAAAGAAAGAAACAAGGAGGCAGAAAGAACCTTTCAGTGCTAGTAAAGCTTTTAATCAATTGATCAATGATTCAGGAAATCTCACTCTCTTGTGTGCTTGCTCTAAAGTGAAGGAGATGCAACAAGCAGATGCTTTGCTCATGCCGACTTATGTTCAACATTACATTTACCTCTGTGTTATCTGCTACTAAGAGTAACAGTAAAGGACGTCTTTCCTTTAAAAAAAGGCATTTTTCCTTTAAAAAATTAAAGGTATTCTTATATGCAGAAAAGGGCCCCATAAAATTAAGTTTATGATAGCTAATCTGTCACAGGGTTTCACTGATACTAAAAATCTAATTGCTCAAGTAACAGGAATTCCAGGTTGTTAAATTATTTGCATTAACGGCCAGTGCTGGCTGAGTTATAAATCTCCATACTAGCACACTATGTACAGTTGTGATTAATGGTAGAGGTTAAATGTTGTATGTCTTCCTGTAATATAATTAAGAGGAATAGGTTATATTAGAATAAAGATAAATGCATCTTTTCAGTGAAACTTCAA
The DNA here is from genome assembly GCA_013398315.1 of Nothoprocta pentlandii. Lineage (NCBI taxonomy): Eukaryota > Metazoa > Chordata > Aves > Tinamiformes > Tinamidae > Nothoprocta > Nothoprocta pentlandii. Next base: position 2,949,345 of record VZSG01000035.1, read on the forward strand.
TTCTCAGCATGATTATTTATTTAAAAACATATGAAATAATAAAAACTTTTGGACCAGCTCTTATTTGATGCATATTGGTCTAACTCCAGATTCAGAGTGATTTATGTGATGTCAGAATACGGCTTCATTTTTTTGTGCTCACAGTAGAAGCCAACACCAACTCTGCTTTCTTTTACTTCTATACAAATAAAGTGAAATTCCATCAATGCAAAGAGGTTCACACTTCTGTACTTCACAGCTCCTACATCTTTCCCTAGCTATGCTGAATAGTAAGTTCTTCAAAACATAACTCACTTGTAGTCTTCTTCCCATTCAGTCTTCGTGTAGCCCTAATAAAATAACCTCTCAGCTAACGTCACATAGGCTCAGTAAGAGGAGGTTTTACACATAAAAGTGGCAAACTGGAAGCATGTTAGCAAAGGACAGCAGGACTCTGTGACGTGCTGCTACTCAAATAGCAAGCACAGCAGCAGGGTGAAGGCACAACCCCTGCATTTTAAACATGAACTTAAAATGCATTATAGTAGGGCTGCTGTACTGTCTACTCACCTGGACCTTTTCAGAAACACCCACATTATTTTTTGAAGAAATCATATGCATTTAAATATTTTAAAATGGCCTAAGTCGTTGCGTAAGTGGAAATATCTGGTTTTTCTCAAAATCCCAACTTCCCTTTGACCATTCTTTGTCCTCATTTACTTTGTAATTTTAAGTAAATGAATTGTTTTTTTGCTTTAAGCATGTTCCCACTACATATGTAGTGGGAGTTTTATCCCTTTTAGTTGGAAAACACTTGAACAATTATAATTACACTAAAAAAAGAAATCCCCACACAATATTGCCTCTTATTACGGGGGAGGCATGAGGGCATGTATTTTCCCATACATTTAGCATGCCACGGGACAGTGAAATCAGTAAATCTGATGTTACAGTGCTCAGGTTGTTTTTCTCTGATGTTTTGAGAAAAGACTTTTTGTTCATGTAGCCCTAAGTTTCAATACTGCAGCATGGTACTAGTAACAATAATATTGTCTTTAGGTAGTTTTTCAAATTGTTGCTTTGCAGTACATATCAAGTGGTTTGACCTTAAAAAGCAAATTCTTTACATTGTTTTTTGATAACTGCAAAATGCAGGGTTTCTTTTGAGAGTAATGGGGCTACTTTTTGTGATGGATGCAAAATTGTTTGTAAAGTTTCACTGTTTTCACTTCCTGTGCTTAATTATTTCACTGGTGCCGTATTTACAGTATCTTTAAAAGACTTAAATAGAAAAAGAAAACACAACACACAAGTAGAGAGTAAATGAAGGCTGACAGACAGAATGAGCAGAGGATTTTTCACTGGCCTGTAGGAATCACCAGAGCAACGTGTGCTTCTGAAGAAGCTGCAAGAACCTCACTGATATCAGTGATATTCCTCACGTCCTCTGACATGAGGAATGAGTTGGAATAGTTAAGAGATTAGCTCAAGTCCCGGAATACAAAATTTAATATTCTCTGCCAAAGTTGCTATCATTTTTCTAGTAACTTCAAATATATGTTATTGCAAATTCTAGTGAACTGAACCATCCAAGACGACAATAATTTTACTGAATAGCTCATTAGGGGGTTGTGAGTTAAGTAAAGAAGTCCATAGTTTTACAACCTTTTTGTATCTTATACAGACAGAATTGTAAAAAGAAAGAGCTCATTAGTTCCCTGTATTTTTGTTATTCCCCTTCTCTAATCTGGTGTTTCAGGGACAGGATAGTGTGCTCGTTATACAACGTGGAAGCCCCACTATGATTTTAGGACAGTCAGCACGTCGTTTTCTCCATTTTCTCCATATCTCCACTCCATAACAGTGGATTTGTGACACTAGTCCCTAAAGGATTCTGCAGGTGCTGAAATTTTGTATGAGCTTAAGGGGATGTTGGATTAACTAATGGAAGAGAAATCCATGGAGGATTCTGCATGCATACGGAGAAATCACATCCTGCTCTGGAAGCCTCGATCTGAAAATAAATGGTAGCCAAGACTATTACAGAGACTACTGTGTGCTTATATGAGTATCTTTTATCAAGTTCATCTACTACAAGTCTCAGTAATACTTTCAACATTTTAATCCACATATTCCTGTTATAGGGCTAAATGTTACTACAGAATCTCATCAAATACATTCAAATACCAATTAGTAACTCAATATGTTTAAGTAGACAGAATTGACTCTAAATGTAGAAAATAAAGAATACGTTTAGACAAGTGCATTTTACAAGAAAAAAAGAAAATTCAAGCCGATATAAACTTTTGCCCATAGGACAACTATTAGAACAAAGAGGATAATAATGAAAAAATATTTAAATGGATATGAAAAGCTTTTAAATACTGCTCACAGACCCATTTTGTGACATAGGCTTGGACCATACAAAGAACATCACAAGGACAGAATATTCTGTGACAGTTGCTAATTTCAGCAGCATCGTGAGCAATTTACAGTGTGAGAAACTCAGCTGCTATAATAGGGACTGAGAGAGGAAGCAAGCTCAGAAGCAATAAGCCCACACCAGGAGAATCCACAGTCTGCAAAATCTGTTACATCAAGTAATGAAAATTGTTATGCTGGTCACTGCAAGCACCATAGCTTTTAAAGATAAATGGACCTGCTGATAAAGAAACCACTGATCTGGAAAATCTGTTCTCAGACATATGTCTATCTACCTGGATAAATTACCTATGCTGCATGATCCCAATCTGACCAGCTTTATAGAGCAGGTCATAAAATTCTTTCAGTTGTACCAAAAAACTTGATTTCAGACAGCCACATCTTCAGGAGACATGTCTCAACTTAATATGAAATTGAAAGAGTGAAAATTTACTACCTCCCTATATTTCAGTGGTTGGTCTCCTGTTGTTACCAATGTGAACTTTATTTCTCATTTGCATTTATTATTTTCTGCTTTCTCTCTTCCACCTCTGCATTCTTGTTACAATCTACTTTACTAGATTAAACAGTCTTACCTTTTCTCACTCATCTCTATTGTAGATACTATTTCCTTGTCTCTCAGAAGGAGCAAGAAGGAAAATTTGGTGTACCTAAGCATGAAAGAACTCATAGTGTATAACCCACATTCTGCAAGGAGGGTTACTGCAGCAAGAAAGACTTTTTTTCCCTCCCAGTCTTCTGAAAAAGGCCTCCAACTTTCCTACATTGTCAGTTACTCCATGGAGCCAGCACCCAAAAGGGCGACCACAAAAGTTAGAGATACTTAAATTATGCCCTTTAGTAAACAACAAACACTGATCACTAAAATCATTTAATCCTCTAAAGACAACTTTTTTAATCTGTCTGATTAGCCTATGTGTTAACCTTGCTTTTATATTTTCCTGTAGCTGGATGATGCAGGTTATTTCATAAGCAATAGCTTTTCCCTTTCCCTCCATTCATTGCGGAAACACAACCAGCAAAAGAAGAAATGGTGTTAAAAAAAACCTGTCAGAAACAACCAAAAAAAATTAATTTTCCCTTTAGAAAAAAACTCAATACCACCACCAGCAATAAAAATCTAATGTCATACCAAGTTAGGTGCATAGGTTTCATCTATCCATCAGAGAAAAATTTCTGCTTGTATCTGCATAGTGGAAAACTACATTTCATCAAATTACCACCATAAACAAATGCACAGTTCCTCCAGACATTTTTCTTCATGCTCTTTACTGAATTTATACTCTGCAACTAAGCAATATTTTAGGCAAAACATGCTTCTCTAAGTTTATTCTAGAATATCTAAACAGAAATACTGCTGCAGAATCTGTGAAATAACTTCTACTCCACTCACTCTAAAGAGTCAAAACTTGGTACGTTTGTTCAGTTTAGGGAACAGTATCTTGAAGACGGAGAACTTCTAGAAAAATGTCAGAAGAAAATTACAAGAAATATTACAGAATATCTATCTACTATTAAAAAATATCTAAGAAACATGAACTTTGAAGAAAGACAAGAATTTTGACAGTAAAGGCTTCTGGTTAATAATTTAATAATTTTACAGAAAATATCTAATAGACAGCATCTAATATTCTAATAGCCCTGAAAAGAAAATACATCTAGATAGCAGATCAACTGTAGCTATCTGGAAATTTCAGTTAATTAAAGTAGAAATGATGTACTAGGTAGATAGTTTGTCTCTCACTTGTGTGCACATTGCAATGCATGGCGCAATCTAATAAGCTGAAAAAGGCACAGCAATGAGAGCAGCTTATCATGTTTATCACAGAGACAAAACTGCAAGGCTGTGTTCATAAAAGATATCCCATGTCCGGGTTACCCTAACTCAGATGCTCTGTTTGGAGGCATTAAACAGGATGAATGTTATAAGGGTGGTTACTCAATGTTTCAGTTATCTTAGCAAATAACAGTGCTGCAGTCTAGCGTATTTGAATTAGTCTCAAAGAGGCTCATTGCAGAAACGTAGTGCTCCCTGATGGCCAATTTACCTGGCTAATTTACCCTTGATATTCAAGGTACTCAAACACTGACCTATATATAGCCTTTAGTATTGATATGATTCTTCAGTATTTAAACATGAAGCCTACCTTATTTAAGAGTGTAGAGGCATTCCAGTTTTGTTGAGGAAGTGATGGAGAGCCACCCCCCTTTCAGCTATAATTCTCTGAAATTGTTAACCCCTTTAAGGAATCCATCTACTGTATCTTGTAATTAGCTTTGTAGAGAAACCAAGTGAAAACGTCTGAAAGGTTTATCTGGTACAGTTTACAGCTTGGTGGTATTGCTGGATCTTATAAGCAATCCTGTTATCTCCCTAGAAAAACAAAACTCTGACTAAACACATATGCAACACTAAGAAGCATTGTTTACTTACAGTATTTTAGGCACTAATGCCACTGAAACACTGACCCAAGAAGAACAGCAGTTATTCACATTATTTTCCATGCTACACTATCAAAGTAATAAACAGTTTCTCATTTGCCATTCAGATGTGATTCACTAATCTAGAAAATTAGATTTCTGAAAGAGCACAGATTGCATTTGCCGAAGAACTAAAATCTATGAGAATCACTCCATTCTGCTTAATAAACTTTCTCTGTGCAGACACCATATAGCAGAAATCAATATTATCTGAAAAAAAAAGACTATTATCATTCATTTATTCAAATAAAGATCTTGGTCTTGATTGAAATAGAAATGCAAGAAACTGCAGGAAGTGCAAATGTGTAATTCGTGCAATTTGTTCTTGAGTAATTTCTGAAAAGCTGCAAAAGTTTAATTAAAATTACAGTAGACTCAGGGAATGAAAAGTGGAAGTGTACGTAACAAAATAATTTCTGTGTGTTTTAACATATGTTTTTAAAGCAATTAAATTGCTCATAAGTTTATAGTTATATACTCACATTATTTGAAGGATAGAAGTTATAGAGAAAATTAAGGTCTAAGTAGTCAAGAAATTGGAGAAAGAAAATTAACTCTTTCCAGCTGATGGTTCCTCTACTAAGTGAGGCCAGAAGTAAGAGTTATTGGCACTCAGTAGACCTAAAGCTAGCTACATATACGACTGTAATGCCAGGTTGGTCGGATGCGCAGAACATCACCTCTATCTGGTGAAGGTCAGTGTTGTTTTTGGCAGCTTGACCTTCCTTGGCTTGCCTAGCATATTCCTTCCTTCCTTCCTGGAATGTCAGTGGTGGGACGGAGAGCGTGGCTGGAGCACTCCACACTGTCCATATGCTACCCAGAAGAATGGTCTCAGGCCAGTGGAGCTCCACATATCAACAACAGAAATTGAAAGGCAAATATGAACTCATAGAGGGTCTAACCATCTCTACCCACCTCCTGAATTAAGTGAGCACACGCCCCACCAAGTCTAGATGGACCAAAGGATCTTGCTTAGCACCTGCTTGTGACCAAAGACAAATAAGAGCAGATTAGATGCTCAATACCACCTACTATAACAGTCTGGGGATGATTTGGTGGATAGTGAAAATGTGGCCTCAAATCATATTAATGCCTATTTGGCCATGTTTTATTTTAATTGCATAAGTTTATGGTGTTTTTAAATTAGTTCCTGCAGATGTGCTCTCACTTGGCCTTAGTCAAACCACACTATCAGTACAGCTCAGTTTATTATACTAACAGCTTAGTCAAGAAATATCTACCCGTTATTTCCCTAAAGCACTAAATGTGCAAAAGCTCTAGTCAAAGATGAAGCCACCATTTGTCTTTAGATATGCACAGATGGGCAATTATCGTTGACTGCACTGGAAATTGTGTATAGGAATATTTAGCACTGTTACTTTGAAATCTCTTAAAATCAGTTTACCCTGGGATTAGGTTATTATCAGGTCAAGCAAGCAGCTGTATTTTGCCAAGGTGTTCAGCAGAGAATATGGGAGTAAGTGCAATACATACCCCTGTGAATAATATACAGCTGTTTATTTTCTGTTTTAACATGATTTTTCTGGTTTAACATTCAGTACAACCACAGTGGAGAAGCTGCTGTATATAAAGTGTACATTAATAATTCCACAGCCTTCTGCTGGACTTTATGGTCTAGTTCTGCTTCAAATTCACAAGGCCAAAGGTAAAAATACTCATGCAGGATTTGCAAAGAAAAATCTCTCACTGAAAACTTTGCCCAGAGGTAGTTATAGCAGAATTAACACAAAGGAGAATCTCACAACACATATAGGACCAGCCACTAGTTAAAGGGTTTTTTTTCCCCCCCTGTTTACAGTGATTGAACATGAAAAAAACATAATTTATGTTGCATCTCCTTTGGGTCTAGAATTTCTGTACTTAATATTATGAAAATGTGTCTGAATATTACACAGGCACGGTAATTAAAGTCTTTTCCATATTAAGTAATGGTAAATTACAGTCCAAGCTTGCTTAGGGTAAACTGACACCAAAGCTTTAACATTTCTTTGTGTTAGGTTTGAGACATATGAAGAAGACAGGACAAAATGGATGAATGGATGAGCCTGTTGATGGCCAGCACGTTCTGTATCTGGGGCTGGTTAGTACAGACTATCTCTTAGCTTACAGAGCTAACTGAAATGTTTTTGTACAAAACAAGAAATCAGCTCAGTCGCATTTGCAAGATTTTGATGAACATATGGAACATCCCGTTGGTGACCAAGTGAGGTTTACAGCCATATGCTCAGCCAGTCTCTGGTAAAAATGCCGTGAGTCTGCAAAACTCCAAAAATCACGCATGTAAATTTACACTGCCGACTAGGCTGGATAATAATACATTTAAAAAAATCTTGTTTACTCAAGCCTTTTGTTTCAGTCGAAAGTAGAAAAGTAGAAAAAACGATCAGTCACCAAAACCCTTGCACGTAACCATAGCTTGACAGAAGCACTGTAATCAATTCATTTTCATTCCATTTTCCCATAGTTAATACAGATGTGGAAGTTGAATGGCTGCATTTCCATTCGAGTCCATCCTTGCAGCTAAATATCAGCACTTCAGCTATCCCTTGCCCTTCAGTTAAGTCATCAGTTTATTACTTCTTTCCACTTTTCTTCCATTTGCCTCACACTGTTCTAGAGCTATTCTATTCTAAAAATGCTACACAGATGAAGAGAATTAGGGAAGAGAGAAGAAATAGAGAGACTCAGTAACACCTAGTATAAAGGGCATGCCCTTAGTAACACAGTTACAGAATAAAATACCCAAGAAATACTTTTTTTTCTGACCTTGTTGTTTAAAGTTGTTCCGTTTTCCTGGAACAAACATTTCTAACTCTTATTTGTTGCTAGGTCATTATACTTGTGAGTAGTATTGCGATGCACTTAAGTTTCATATACAGAGCTGTTTTTTTTCCTGTCCTTTACTAAATAATCTGCATTTGTTGAAAGCTGCTTTCTTTAGGGACATCTTCATTTTTTGACAACTTCACTCAGGAAAATCAAACTGAAGCATGCTGATCTAACATTACTGGAATGGAACAATTCAATTTTGCTTCCCATTTTTTCTTTTTTTTTTTTTTTTTTTTTTTTTTTTTTTTTTTTTTTTTTTTTTTTTTTTTTTTTTTTTTTTTTAAGCAGTTACCTGTTTTACTGCTACTTCCATTTCCTTTCCCACCCCACCCCCTTTTAAGATTTGCTTTTCTTGAGAAACTAACAGTAATGAAAAATAATTTTATAATCATAGAATCTGCCAGTTCTCTAGAAAAGGAATTTTTTATCTTCTGAGAAGTTACAAAGGCTGACAAGGACTGTACAAAAACCACCTGCCTTATACATAACCAACTGACATCCACCATCGTATGGTGCAAGGTAAAAACCAGAAGGCAAAATATACACTGTCATGGATAAAATGACAAAGACATATAGTAACTGCACTTCAAAGGTCAGATCTGAACTTAACCAAATCAGACTCTTGAAATGCATTTGGTACATGCACACTTCTGTAAAGCAAGCTTTTGTTTTTAACATAAGCTGTGTACAAAGCTAAATATGAGTTTTCATATAAAGCCACCCAAGAGAAACAAGTGATAGGATATTGAAAATTGAGGTATAACAAGCTAAAGAGATTTCTTGAGAATTGGTGCAGCGGAAAAATTTGAACTGACTCAGAAGGGAGGGTGAAAATCAAATAATGGTACTGAATAATTTTAAGTCTCTGTCTCCCATGATTTTACATTATAGTTGCTGTTAAGTAGGATGAGAATGAGTTAAAGTTTGCTTTAGCCTTTCACAGAAATTGATTTGGGTTCTGCAGTTTTCTTTCCTTGTTATAATCTGTGTCTCAAGAATGACTAGTAGAGCTGGCTAATGCCTCCTCCCTAATAGCAAACTACATTACACTGACCTTTTCTAGATTCTCTAAATTTGATTTGCTGAAAATTCCCATTCTCTTCCATTTACTACCGCAGAGGAGGTAAAGTGGACAGCCAATAAAATTAGAAACTAAGGATAAAAGTTATCGTGTAGATTTGTGGGCTGGTCCCAACAAACACTGACTTATAAAAGTCTGGTGAATAAGAGTTTGTTGAGACAAGAGGAGCTGGGAGTAGCTACATCTAGCTGCTTTCAGGTAACTACTGATTATTGAAAGATGCTAAAATTGTTAAAATGCAATTTTTATGATTCTTATTCATCCATACACAAATGTATAGCTCAATATTTTAACCTGTCAAGCTCATTTATTTTTTTGGAGAATACAGACTCCTGGTAAAATACCAGTAATGAGAGGTAATATACCAGTAATGAAAGGTAAAATAAGGTAAAAATTCATAAATTGGTTGTTTTCAGAATAGAATGTATTTCTAAGGCTTTTCTTGATCAAAGGTACCACAAAAACGATACTTCTGAATAGACTTGCTGAGTCACACCCACAAAGTCTATGAACTACCTGTTTGTGCAGTATCTTTCCAACATCACATTATTTCTCAGCTGTAAAAGGGAGAGAACATACTGAGGTTAAACAAAAGGGTTTCCGTGTGTAGTACATTATTAAATCAAGTCTTCCAAGGAGCCTGAGACATTTCATTGGAATTTACAGATAAATTAGTCAAGATCAGAGGATCTTGAGCAGCAAAGCCACATGGCTGATAAGGAGCCTAAGATTTAATGACCACCTCAAGGAAGTTACAGGTATTACCTAGAACAGTCTCATCTTTGGACACAAGTGTTCTGGATGGGTTCAGGGCTCGGCAATTGAAAGCACACGCACTGATAGCAAAATCAACCCCTTAGTTTATTTAGGACAATTCACACTAACATCACACTAAAGCAAGACGACTACTTAGCAACTCCCTGCGAAACGAGGCGCCTACGTAGCAATTACTTACGAGAGGATACTTGCCAGCAGGACAGCGAGACCGATCATTCCCCCGCCGTGGAC
>VZSG01000036.1:0-29340 GCA_013398315.1 Nothoprocta pentlandii
TAAGATTTAGGACTATCACTCAGTCTATTTGAGGGGGGTAAAGAATCATTTCTATGCGGCCAGATGTTGAGGTTGATTTTCCTGGACCCACTCTCAAAGGGGTGCCCACAACTTCCTCTCCTACTCAGCGGGAACCACGTGTGCTCAGCACCCCGTGTCATTAAGTTAAAAGCAGTGAGCCTAAGCCTGGGAGGAGAAGTTCTCACAAGAACTAACACCAAGATGATAGCAGAGAAGGAAGAAGAGAAATTTTTTACTCCTAAGCACTTGTCTTTTGTGTCAAATACTCTGTGCTGTGCAAGCTCTTCTTCACGAGTGTGGAGCACGCAGCACAAGGAGATGTCCTGCCACCTGCGAACCCGACACTGCTAGCTATGCAACAAATCATTCCAGCTCCTTCTCCCCACTTTAAGTGGTGTTATTTTCCATTCCTAATCCTTCCCATTATAAAGTCAGACAGCACCAGTGCTGATTTGGTTACTTTATTGCAATCTGAACAATTTTTTTTTTTCTAATTTTACCATCTGAAGTATTAGAACAGTACCTACAACATACATGCCAGAAGCAAACTATGAATTTGCAAAATGCAATTTGGACAGCTAAATTTCAGCTGGAATTTTGCTCTTTCTGTACATTCTTGCCACTGAAGCTTGAGTGTTCAGATGCTAATGTCTTAAAAAAAAAAAAAAGAATGAATGCAGAACTGAAGTAGAGTCTGATCAGTATTTGTGGAAGAGTTTTCTCCTATTTCTTCAGTTCTATTAGCTGGTTCATAAGAGGGACTCAAATCTGACATCAAAGTGTTCTTCGGCTCTGCGTCAGGCCGGAGAACGAGGTACCTTCAGGTTTCTGCCTTGCATCTCTGCCGTGGCCACGGTGGGCGCAGCCTTTGGGAAGGCTTTCAAGAACTGACTTTCTCCTCCCCTTTCCTGTGGGTCACATCACTCAGCACCCTCCAGATTTATGGAGCCGTTTTATCCAACTAAAGTGTCATACAGATTTCATCTTCTCTATTCTTTTGACCACATCATTTTTTTCTATGACCTGCTGCTTTAGTTCCCCTTTTCAAATGCCAGTCTCCTTCTCATTTTCAAAGCCCTGCTTAATCTATTCTTGGGCTTTATCATCTTCCCCATAGACTTGGGAACCTGGCTCTCACTCTCATGATGCCACCTCTATCTGTGTATCAGTCAAACATGTTTTTATGTGACCCTCCTTCCATAGCCAGGTGAGGTAGGGAGGGACTGGCAATTCGCGCCGGCATCTCCCTCTCTGCATTCCTAGGGCAGGTATTGCCATACATTCATCTGCACTTCCGTAACTACACATACTCTAAAGATTTGGATCAGAAATGTTAGGGTAAGAATAAAAGGACCCTCTGGGACTGATGGCACATTTAATCAGTATTACTGTGAGATCAGACAGCTGACACTACAGTCACTTTAACACTCATGCACTCCCTTTAGCTTGGGTATTTATTGACCTTGGTGGTAGTTCATCAACTAACTTGTTTAACGCTTCTGATAAACCACATGGACACCCTATTCCACACGTTGTGGGTGTCTACACCCACCTTTGACACTCTGGTCCTGAGTTTAACCAGCTCGGTCGCAGTGTCACCATTTGCCATCTGCATCTTATATTTTACTGCTTTTTACAGATTGAAAGTGGGATAATTACTGCCAAGCAGCTATTTATTGCTTTTTAACAAGACAGCTGTTGCATCAGAGGGCAGTATTAATCCTTCCACCTCTTCTTCCTCTGACTTCACTTTATTATCTGCAACTGAAAAGTCCAGTAAACAGCCAGACTTTGCCAAGGAAAAGAAGGAGAAAACTCTGATGTTAAAGGAGAAGTGTGAAAAGACGGGCAAATAAAATTGCAGGGATAATTACCTTGAACTATTTTAACACATTTTAAAGGGTAATAAATAGGGCTATTCACATGTATCCCCCAAGGGCAGTATTCTTCTATAATGATGAAAGGTAGAATATAAACCAGTGCTGCTAATGTTATTATGATAATCCCATGTACTTCAGTGGCTCCTTGCACTTAACTGTTTGTGGCATAAAACACTTTCTGTAATCAAGCTCCAAGATATTACTTACATAATGCGCTTCCGAGATACATATTTTTAGGTTTAAGGAGGAACTAACCATTTCCATATGCAAACCATACATGAACACGCACCCATAGCATTTCTCCCTGCAAATCTTCTTCACGCAGCAGCAGCTCTGCCTCTGGTGCGTATCTATTACCTCAGCAAGTTGTCACATTAGCACAGGTTTTGTTGTGCAGAATCTATTTGCTCTTTAGATGCTCCCCATTAAAGGAAAAGCCTTTGCAGGCAAAACTGCAATTCACCTTGGTCCACTTGGAGAACGCTTGACATACGGCAGCATTGTTCTCCAGCAACTAATCTACAAATAGGCTAATGGAGCACTTTTATGGGGCCAGTTCCTGGAGAGCTGACAGTACTCTAGTACTGCCAGCTGTTAAAATGATGGATCAGATGCATTATTTCCAAGCTGCCTACACTCCTCAGAGAGGGCAGTGCCCGGGATGCGCCTGCGCGGGTGCTGCTGCGCTCCCAGGCTGCAGCTCTGCTCCCTATGGACCCACGGGGAGCGGGTCCTGCAGCGGCAGCGGCGGCTGCTCTGCTCCGAGCAGAAGGGAAAGGGCCGGCACCGCGCGGCCCAGCGCTGCCCTCCGCTGCGGCCTGGGAATCCGGGCCCAGGAATGCAGCATGGGCAGCAGCAGCCGAAGGCAGGGCCAGGCACAGAAGGGAAAGGGCCGGCACCGCGCGGCCCAGCGCTGCCCTCCGCTGCGGCCTGGGAATCTGGCTGGGGAGGCCCCTCGGGCAGCAGCGGCCAAAGGCAGGGCCAGGCGCAGGCATCCGCTCCGCAGTCGAAAGCACTAATGGGCTTTGAGCTCCATCTGTGACAAATCAACATTATTCACATTTCAAAGTCAACCCTAAGATTTTTTTTTTCTGGACTAGATCATAGAGGCCCCAAGGATAATTAAATTAGTTGCAGAGATTGTGGTCCCAACATGTAATTTCAAGTGTCTCTCTGTGTAAATCACCTGCAGGCCACGATTTGAGTCACCACTGGGGACACTTTGGGTACCGCAATGTTGCCCACGTTTAGCCATCCTGCAGTTGTGTTCATCTAATTTTTGGTTTGCCTGCTCTGTGACTGAGCTGACAGGATTTTATCATGCATCAGCACTGAAGCATGACACCATTAATCTCACAGATGTGCCAGCATCACTCAGCCCCTTTTGCTAGCAAGTACTGTTAAAAAAAATATTAAAAAAAGAAAAAATTCCATGGAGTATTTTAACCTCTTAGCTGTGGAACAAACCGAGTTGTTGTCTCTGGCACTGTAGTGCCAGTTGGCTGTGCTACATGTGAGCTACATGTGAGCATTTCGTGCCACTTGCTGCCCTGCCAACATAGGTAAAAATACACGAGGATGCAGTTTTTTCAAAGCAGCAGAAGGGCTGCTGTGCAGTTAATTCTTCAAAAATGCTTGGAAAGATCCCAAGCTCCGTGTTTTGGATTTGGAATTCGGCATCTCCCCGAGCAGTAGGCAATCTATGCTGAAGTGTGAGGGAATGTACGACGGCCTGGATGTATTTGAGTGTCTGTCATTTGGCACCTTTCAATGCAAAGCAAGCAGAAACGCAGGAATGGGTGAGTGGGGAGTGCAGCCAAGCAGCAGGAGCGGTGAGGGGCGGCACGAAGGGCGGCCCGTTCACAGGGACGGAGCGGCACAGAGAGCAGTGAGGGAATAAATGAGATGCATATTAAATTATTGCTACAATTACACTGGTAATAATGGTGCACAGAGACACTCATCTAGTATCTGTCTAAATTTATCCTGTGGGCAAAGGTATTCTTTCTCCCACTACACAAATGTCGACTAATTAGTGGTACAAATGCTTGATTTTCCCTTCTCACTTACACAAATGTAAATCAGGAATGACTTCCTGTAAATAAACAGAGTTGTGCTAATGCAAACTGATAAAAGAGCAGAAATAAGATCCATAAGAAAGTGCTTCTCTATTATTTTCCCCCTGACTTTCTGCAGCAGCCTTTACGTATTTGAAAACTTCAATCCTTGAGCCACCTTAGGCAGACAATCTTGTTTGGTTCAGTGCTTTCCCCGTGGGCTGTGAAGTCTTGAAGACTTCTGCTCATTTTCATCGTTTTCCTGGAACTTCTCTGCAATTGATGCATATTTTTCTCGATAAATCATCCCACTTGGAACGGGAAGAACTGATATCGATGCTCCAAATACAATTTTTTGATTCACTTTTGCTCCCACCTTACAATATTTTCCTTTATAACATGCTATCTTAATTCACTTAAGAAAATGTCAAATGAAAATGTAAAAAGTGTTGAAACACCCACACAAACATGTACTCTCTCCGCTCTATTCACAAGGCCTGTTACCCATCACAGGAGGAAATCAGATGGCTGTGACACAGTGTGATCTTGACAAACCCATGCTGGCTGTTACTCACTTCCTTCTAGCTGTAAACAAGTATTTTCTTTGATTTCTTTGATTTTCTGGGAATTGAGATTAAACTGCTTTGACTGTTACTTCCTTTCCAACAGATAAAAGGAAAGGCTTCCCTTCCCTCTCCCAGCACCTCCAGTTCCATACCCGTCAGCTGCAAGTTCAGACATAACCAGCAGGTTTCACTGCACTCCCTGGACTGCTACCTGTGACCAGAGCTGCTGCAAGTTGAATGTTACTTGTGCACAGAGATGACCACAAATGCAGAAGAAGTCCTTCCTTCTGCTGTTCTCACATTTGCCACCTCTTCTACAGATCTCGTCTTCTCTCCTACAGAGGCTTATGTCTTATCCACTGGAGGCTAAGCAAAGGTTTTTTAAAATGGATGGTAGTGCTCTGAAGAAAAATATATACCAAGAATCAGCACTGAGCTTATATTATCCTCATCTATTTTACTTATGTGCAGTCCATTCATTATATGGTGCATTATAAACATGGTAAAAATCAAAATCCAATTAACATTTTGAGTAACTTAGTGTGAGTTTCAGCCAGTTCTAGCCATGACCTCAGTTACAGTCATTTTAGATCCAGACGTCATCTGTTATACTCAAGGTTGCCACATATGACAGATTTCCTGTGCCAGTAGCTAAGGAAAAAAAAACGATATAAGGAATAAGGTGTTTTAGAAATTGGAAAATGTAAGATGGCAGTTACTGAGGTGTGTGAAAACAGAATACTAGAGGGCAGAGGGCAGTCTTTTTAGTGTCAATCCTTTGCTAAGGGCAATGTGCAGTTTTAGTTGCTCTTAGAGAGGAAATTACACATCTCTAATCTTCCACTGGTCACATCCACATCTTTGTACCTAACAGGCTCCGAGGTGCCAGCCACTGAATTTCACCTACACGAGCCAACCCATCCACTATCCTGATGTCACAGGTACAAGACCAACCAGGCTCTGGTAGGACTTGACTCATAACTGAGAAAAAGCCTCGGAGGCTGCAGGTCCAACAAATCTCCAAAGCGGGATCTGAAAGTAGTGGTTCTGGCCTAAGTCACTCTGACAGGAATTAGAAGGGGATAAATAAAGTTTCAGACAGATTTGTTAAGCTGTGCTGATAAATTCATATATTTGAGAGAGGGTGGAGAGGGTTCCTGTTTATTTATTCTGTTTCTTTCTTTCTTTAAATGGAGGAATTAAGGCGCGTACCTTTATTAGATCAGTTTTAATGGTAAAATGGTGAATAAATGATGCTCAGGCAGTGCGCTTCCAAACCCCTGAATGCGCCTCCCCAGCAGCACGGACAGCACAGAGTCCGTGCTGTCCAGCCTCCCAAGCCTCACCTTGGGTCTTTCCCGCAGCACCCAGGGCAGGGAGCCCTGCAGCACCGGCCAGGGTGCCAAAGCCAGCCCCAGCTTGGCAAGGCTGGGCCCAGGCCAGCCCTGGCAGACAGGGAGAGCAACTAACCCGCTCCTGCATGACGCCGGGCACCCCTGCAAATGCAGCGGGCAGCAGCAAGAGCCAATGTCTTGCCCCGGTTCTGGGCCGCTATGAAAGGCTGCATGTCAGCAAGAGATTGCTGCAAATTTTGTGGTGTCCCCTGGCAGAAAGGCAGGAACACAAGGAAAGTTCATTGAAGCAAAATCTGACCTTGTAAAGAGTCTAACAACACCTTCCTGGAGTTATTTGGGACCCCGCACGAAAGGCAGTGACAGATGTGTAACTGTGTTACTGCTTAAACCAAACCCAAATTGGCAGTGGTGTCTCACTGGGCACTGCCCAACAAAGCAAGAAGTTTTCTTCATTAAAATAATGCCAGTCAGCAACCAGAACACTCTGGAGCAAGAGGTGACACACGCACTGCTATCTCTCTGCAAGCCACTCTCAACCCACCCCACAGGCAGTAACTTCAACGAATCTGCCCTAGACTTGCCTTGAGAGAGCTTGCAGAGAGCAACTAACTAATACAGACTTATTGGTAAGCTTGGTAAGTGTACCAATATTGGGAAATATTGGTAAAAATGTTACTGAGAGCAGACTCTGTCCTCTCCTCACTCGAATTCTGCAGGGATGCCAGTGGATTCGGTGGAGCTACTTCAAATTTATATCATCATAAGAGAAATAAGGAGAGAGCCCCAGATGCTTTCTAGTAGCAGCTCCCAGTTCGAGAGACTGCAAATAATCTTCCAACCTGCTTTTATATGGCTTCAGTGTTGCACAAATTTAATGCTGTTTTTTTACCCAGCTGAATTCTTGGCTTGAGATTCAGCTAGAAGCTGAATTTGATAGGAACTGAGTTTCCCCTTTTTTGTCTTTTCCTTTTTTCCTTTTTTTCTAATAGAAACACATAAGACTATAATTACTTTTATTTATTAGTGGTCAGCAGTGTCTTCAACTCTGAGTAAAAGAGAATTGCTTTCTGTGGGAATGAATATATGGTTTAAATTGGGGCATTAAGGTTCAGGCACGCTATTACACTGAAAAGCTACCACTTTCAAATAAACTCTTTACTAAATGCATGGATTATTATGGAAAGTTGTGCTTTTCAGTAAGATGTTTTAAGAAGGGCCCTTAGTGTTCAGGCTGTCTACTATCTCTCTTCCCGCTCTACACAGACCTCTGTATAGCCCCAACACACGTAATAAATGCAGGGCACCGAGGCCAGTGGGGCCACGTGTTTTAAAGTTGGGAAAGGCGTATGCATTTTGCTAAGCAGGACTCCCAGTTTAGTATTCCAGGTGCCTTCTGCTTGAGCTTTGCTGTGAGCACCAGGCAGCAAGCAGAACGGGCAGCGTGGCAGCTCTGGGGCGCTGCCGGATGCCTCCCGGCTCTGGGGAGCCACCAGCTCTGCTTCTTCCCCGGGGCAGGGAGCACTAACAGGAGAGGTGCCTGCAGCCTCTCCCTCACCCCGTCGCCAGGTCTGAACAGGCTGCGGGATCTGTCCCCACACCCCTTTCCCAGGGCGCTCCGTAGGAGCAGTAAACACCACTATTGGGGAAGCCCAGCACCAAGATCTTCAGGTGCTTAGTGATGCGGGTTCCCCAGCTCCAAACCTCTCTGCTCTTTTCTTCACTCCTCACTATGTTCTAAACCTGAGCTTCGCTGAGGTATGTTTTTGTACAGCTAACCTGAGACTAGTAATTCTAAAAATGCTGCCAGGAGCATCTAAGTCTGAAAGTGCTGTGCGTGCCCCATGCCTAGCAATGTGAATGGAAAATGAGAGGTATTCTCTATTTAAGGGGGACTGAAACCCTCAGACAAGGACTGCTACATTTCCCCTTATTTCTAATCCTTTCTTTAAATAAGACCAAGAAGATATTTTGCACAGAAGCTGTCCTAATCACTTGGGCTCATAATGTATAATTAGAATAAAGCTGGTTGATAATGCCATCATCCATAATGAATTCACCCCAAGATGCAGCTGTGCAGGATCTGAAGAAGTTGGCAAAATGTGGCTAAAAGAAATCAATGCCACACGCTGTAATTAAACAGTTCACAGATTCATTCATTCCCCACTAGAGTGGCCAACAAGCATCTATTCATGTTGATGAGAAAGAAAAGTATTGGTTATTCCAGCCATATTTTTCACAATTATGAAAAATTATGTTCACAATTATGTTTATTGTATTCTTTAAAGATTTGAAACAGAAATACCTGGCTGTGAAAATGCCCCCGTAAATGATCGTCTGTCACAGCAGTCTCCATACTTGAAATTTTCCCCTCAGCTGTTTTGCACCTGACTAGTCGCACGGTTTTAGCCCCATTAAAATGGGACTGACACTTCAGCACAAAACAAATCGTGCCTGAAATTGGGACTATTAAAATTCTACGGTGCCATCAGGGAACCAACAGTGGTAATACAGAAGCCTCGTAAAGAACAAAAAATAAAACACATGAAATGCGATGCTCCATTCGCTGTGGCACAGCTAACATTGTTAGGCTCCAAAAAGCTGGTTCGTGGAGCTTTGTCAGGTTATAAGTTACCAGCCAAGGTAGCAGCAAGCTTGCAGCACAGTGCTTAGAGAGATTCCCCGGGCACTGGAAGTTTTCAACGGCAAATACTGCCTGATTCTTTTTCAACTTAATTTTGTAAATGCCCCTAAAGTTGTAAATGCCCCTAATTTAGCTAGATCAAAGGTAGGAAAAATTCTCATTCTTCAAAACTTCTCCTCAAGCTGCTAAAAGTGATCTACCACAGGCAGGTCTTTTTCAACACACAGATTTCGTGTCAACCACTGACCTGAAGCAGAGGGACCACGACCAGCCTTTCTTCTGGCAATAAGGGGAAGAGAAATGTCCTGGCAATGCAGATTCGCAAGGAAGGGGAAAGGAGGTTGGGCACTCGCCCTCTCTAAACCTCCTTCTCTCACGACATCTCCCTGTGCAGGTTTTATTAATAACATTCCCTACAGCGAGAGCCTTCCCTACGCTCACGCGACTCAGTCTGCTCCTAACAGAGCCCACTCAGCGAGGCCAGGCGGGCCTGCATTTCCAACAGAATTAAGCACGTCACAGCTGAGCGTCAACTTTTAAAGAATCTCCTAAGTAAGGGCAAGATTTTCTGAGGAGTTCAGTACTCAGCAGCCCAGGGCCCACGGTAGTGTGGGCCAGCCAAATATTCTGCACTCCTTAAAATGTGCCTATGTCTTGAGAATGCCGGTCCTAACATTGGTCCCTCCATGAGAGCAAGTTCTTTGGACAATTGACACCCCTCTGTTGTTGCCAAGATTCTTCTGAAAATACAGTCTTTTGTGGTAAGTGCATACTGGTAAATTAAAGTCAAATAAAAAAAAAGTAAAACTTTCTTCCTGAAAGATAAATTTCATTGAAACTCATGATTTGAAGTAATTTTCATTCAGAACTGTTTTGAAATCCAGAGCTAACCGAGAGGGAAAGACCTGGCTTGGTAGTTGGGACATTTATTTGGCTTACGGGACTGCAGGTCCCTGGTTGAACTGATGTCCTGTTTTCTGGACCACTCGGTTTATGGGCTTCATGCAACAGCCAAGGAGAAAATATGACATTTTATTTGATAGGTTTCACCTGCCCAATCCCGGACAGAATGTCATCTAAGTCAAGTGGGAATTGAGAGCTGTAACAGCCATTTTAAGCCAATAATGTTTTTGAAAGCCTCTTTCCCTCTATTGAAATAATGCTAAAACCTTCCAAAGGGCAGGCAGAGCTACTCAGCAGATAATGAAGGGGGGGGGGTCTTTGCCCTCTCACTGGCCTTTCAAATTATCTTAAAAAAAAAACATTCTTGATGCCTCCACTTTTCTATGTCCCCCAAAAAGTAAAATGATGGTGCTCTTTGTCAAGAACTTTGTGATTTTTTTGGAAATGCTCTCTATGAGCATAGAGCATGGAAATGCTCTATGAGAGAGCATTTCCAACAATTTTTGTTAGATTAGCTGTGTAATTTAAAATACATAGGAGTGATACAAGCAGAATACAGAGCAATATGTCACAGTTTATGGACAAAGTTAAGATATCACCTCCTTACCAAGTGATTTAGCTTAACTGGAGTTCGAAATCCTACCTAAAACCTAGGAGAAATTTGCAAGTCCTTTCATGGGTGTGTAAGGAGGAATGTCAGTTTTGCTCTGACTCCAGAAGGGCGAACAGGGCACATTCCCCACACAATTTCCATGCCCCCGGGACTCCCTCCCGGCACGCCGGGTGCCTCTGCAGCCGCCCGCCCTGCTGAGTCAGGGATGGGAAGCGGCAGGGATGAGAAGGGCTGCGTCCCTGCCATTGCTGCCCCTGCCCAGCAGCTCCTGCTGCAGCACCCTGTAGAGAGCCCCACCTGAGCAGTGGTGGGGTGGGAATGGGAGCAGGGCAAGCAGTCTGGAAAAGCAACTCTTTCTCGTGTGCAAATCCTGGTTCTGTGGCAAGAGAAGCCTCTGGGCTAAAAGAACACAGTAAGAGCAGACAGGTTTCAGATGTGAAAACTCTAATCTGTACTTAATAGGCAAAATATTTCCATTAATATGGAAAACACTTTCCACATTTAAAGTCCACATGAGATAATAAATTACATTTCAGTTCCTTGCATTTTACCGGTTTAAATCTAACGTGCATGCCCATAAGCAACATGTTGAATGCAAACAAAACTCACAAATACACTACGCAGAATTCACCCAACCACCTGGCGATGCTAAGCTGTCCCGAGGAGCCTATTCCTTGCTGCATATTCCTGAATTAATAGATGATAAATAGATGATAAATTTTCCTGCAATGCAAGCTTTATTATTGGCCTGTTCACCAGCCTTGACAACTGTTGACTCCCCAAGCCTGCCAACAATCCTGATCTACTGATCACTTATGGTTTTGTACCTCTCCTATAATAAACTATTGCGCCACTACAAGAGACAATATTTCAATTAAAAGAGATGAAAAAAGATTGGACTTTTGTAATAAGGTTTTTCTAACCAAAATAAGTTAATTTAATGGATATACATATACATGTGTATGCATCAGAAAAAGAAAATATGGTGTTGAAATAATATGTTAAAAATATGGGAGTGTTACTCAATTATTCTTATAATAATTAGCTTAAGGAATAATTAGTTTAAGGAATTAAAAATGCTATGAGTTTGGCTCTGTTAGGTAAGTAGTGAGAAGAAAGGGTTTTTTTTTCACTGTATTATACAGTTAATTCAACAGAAATGCCAGTAAAATACTATTACTTTCAAATTTAATGTGATCTGGTGCTGCCAAAGAGTTTCTATTTTGCTCTATCACATTCCTTTAAAATTCCCCCTTTTCAAGCACAGTGATATCTACGTGGTTTCATTTCATGCTGTGTCCCCAAATCGATGTTAATAGATGGGTACATTTTAAGCCTAGACAGATCTATTGTGATCATCAAGTCTGACCTTCTGCATGACACAGGCCACACAAACTCACCCGTTAATTTCTACATTGACCCATAATTTCTGCTTGAAACAGAGAATATATTTTAGCAATATAACCAGGCATGTTTTCATTATTTCCAGTGACAGAAAACCCACCTCATCCCTAGAAAAGCTGTTTCATTGATTAATCAGTGCTAAATATTTTTACCTTAATTTTAATGAAGGTTTATTTACCTTCAGCTTCTGCTACTGCAATGCAATTGATTTGGGTGAATTGAATAACTGTGCTTACCTCCAGCAGCAATTAGGTATTTGTATCCAAAATGTTATTTCCAGGTTCAGTTTCGAGTCTATACTCTCATTTCTCTCAAGTATTTTGGAACGATGCCGTCTCAAAGACAAACTTTGAAAGAGCTTAATTTGAAGGACTGATTAGAGCAGAATCATCCCTCGCTGCCATTTCAATGGTTTGTTAGAGTGTATCACTGTCCCTGAAATTCAAAATGCCTCAAATACTTTTTAAAGAAATTTGTCCGTGTTGATTTACTGTTATATCTTTCTGCTTAGATTAGTTTTACAGTTATGATTTCTACAGGTCTTTGGGTTAAAGGTAAAACCTGTAAAAGAAACCAATGGTCTTGGAAACTCCTGGAATAAGGGGGGAGAGCAACCCTAAGACCTTTTAAAGCTGATTGGAAATCACAGTGATGTTGACAAGGCAAGAGAAAAACCTATCACCAGTTAAAAAATCCCCAAATTCCCAAGGCAGGAAACTCTGGTGCTGCAGGGATCCTGCCATGGCCATGCGCCGTCCCACGCCGCACTGCCAGAGCCACAGGCCCCCGCGGTCCTCGCCGGGGTTCATATAAGCCGTCTGCTTTTCCCTGCCATCTAATCCAGTGCAGCTGTGTGGTGTATAGGTATGTATGCACACGTGGCTGTGGCTCTGGCTGTGCCTGGCCAGGATCATTTGGAAGGCTGCATGATGCTTACTCACCTTCTCAAGGGTCACACTGCAGTTAAGCTACTCTCTGTGGTGCAGGGGAGCAAAGCCCCTCTGCCTGTGCTCAGCCACGCTAGGAATTACACAGCCTGTGAAATGGCACGGAAGAATCTGAGGACTGCCCTCCAAAGTGTCTTGCATGTCTTTAAATCCTCATCTTCTCTAAACCCTCTGGGCCTTACTGCATTTATTGGATTCTTCTTTCTTGATATTCAACCCATAATCACAGATCTCACAGTTTAGAGACAGTTGATGTCCGAGAAGTTCTGTTGCTCCCTTGCTGTTATCATAAGCCTGTTGCTGTTATCATAAGGCCTAAGTTTCAACCCAATTTGATTGATATAGAAGAGCAGTAACTCCTACATGATAAGCAGAGTAATGTGGATGCAAATCTAGCCTAAATGTGGGGAAAATCAAGCTCTACTGCCTATGACACCCTCTGAATGAAGTGAAAACCACATGATTGAACACAGGCCCACAAAGAGCCAAAAATGAGCTGCGGGAGTGTAATGAGTTACGAGGCCCTGGCTGCATTGCCATCACTAATCAGGTGGGTGCTCTCTGCCCACTCCAATTATGAGGTAAATAAGTTAAACGTCAATGCAAGGACTGCACAATTCCATTGTGCATCTTAATGCTTTTTATTGAAGGAATCTGTTTCTGAGAAGCTGTTATGAAAAAAGGGCATTCTATGCACAACGGATGCAAGTTTTTTCCGTGTCTCATTTTACCAATCTGAGTACAAAATTCTTTCCCTCTTACTCTCTAACTGGCACAATAACCATTCAGATTAACATTCGCACAAGCAAATAGGAACGTGTAGCATAGCTGAACATATGGTGGGTCCAGAATGGTTGAAAAGCTGCACTCAGTGAACAGCTATCAACGCATTCCTGTCAAACTGGGAAGATGAAACCTATGAGATCCTGCAGGTTTCTGCCCCAGGTCTGCTACTATTTGATTTTTAATTTTCATTAGGGACTTGCTTGACAGAATACATGGTATGTCTAATAAATCTGCGGACAACAGCTAACTGAGAGGGACTGCCAGTTGATTGGAGATGGGCTTAGAATTCAAAATGACCCCAACAAACCGGGCATGAAAGCCTAGGAGGGTCTGGAGCACACGTGTGTGCAAAGCACTGTCCTTGGGAAGGAGTCACGAGGCAAGTGAGAGGGGATGAGGAAGGGCTGCGAAGGTGAAGGATGCAGCTGCTGCACGGGGGCCTAGCTCAGCGGGCTTTGCTGTGCTGAGAGAGCCCTGAGCTAGGCCCCCGTGCAGCGGGGTGCAAGTTGCAATGGGTGGTTTGCGCGGCTTCCCGGGAAGCGATGGCTCCCTTTCCTCCTCTTACAAGGAGCTCCTTTCACACAGGTGTCTAATGCAACAGCAGGCGATGCCACAAGCCCCCTCCGTGTGCTCTCACCTGCAGTGCTGTCTGAAGTTCTTCCCTCTCTCTTCCCCATTCCACTAAAAGCTGTAGTACAGGAAGGCAAGAAGCCCAAAGAAGGGCCATGGCTGACAGAAATCTGGCGTAAAGGAGCAGTTGATTATATCTGAAAGCTAAGAACTGCGCACTGGAAATGATAAATGCGCTGTATTAAATAAGGTGGGCATTTCCTGCTGGTCTCCTGTTATATACAAAGATAACAAGAAAACAACAGTCTCAGGTACCTGGCTTGAAATGTGGGCTCAGATTGATCAGAGACCTTAGGCTAGATTTTGTGTTCTTATTGCAGAGAAGGGAAATGAAACATCCAACCATGTTTTCTATTCTAAATCAACTCACAAAAGGAATCATTATAAAAATGTAGCTTTACTTCACATTTTGCAAAATAGGGCTATCAAACGAAGCACATGCACAAAATCACAGGAATTACTGTCCTCAACTATTATTGCTGAAAGACAAAGACCAAAAGAACAATCTTTCACTGAATTTGAGGAAGATCTACTCTCTTTATAATTTTTATGATAATTACATATGTTTCAAATGCAGAAAATCTACCTGGCAAACAAGCCTGACCTTTTTTTAAAGGTCACTAAAGTCATTAGACTTATAAGCCTGGGTAAGTCTGATTAAAGTTAATAATGAATCTTGAAGCGCAGATTCAGCCATACTCTGTAACAAACTCATAGGGTCTTCCAGAGCCATCACTTGCTGCTGGCCTAGTTTTTTTCAGACTGACATCTCCAAATCCCACTGGAAGAAGCACTCCCCATGTGTCTGCCTTTCGCCTGCTCTAATTTAACCCTGCTATCCACAGCTAGCCGTGAGAAGGAGAAGCAGTGACAAGAGCGCTGGGGCTGCTTGCTGGAAAACACCTCTTCCTTCCCATACGGGTTCTTACACTGCCCACTAGCTGCTCCAGACAGGACACCCAGTGACAGGGAGGAAAACGAGTTGCCCCTGGTGTGGAAAATGAACTAAAACGGGCAGTTTTCCTGCAGAGGTGTCCCCTATTTTTTTCCTAGTGCTTATCCAGCTGCCTCTCCTATCCCTTATTTTCCATGGTTGGGGGCATATGCCACGGCTGTGCGTGTGGATGGCCTCGCGCATGCTGGCTGAGCAGGTGGCTCGTGGATCTGATTTACAACAGCCTTGGCTGCGGTGCGGACACTAATTTGGGCCCCCGTTTTCCACCCTGCCCTCCAGCTTCTGGCTACTGGCAACTGCAGTAGGCCAGCGAAGTTCTCCCTGCCTTTACTCTGGTGATGGCCGAATCTGGGTCCCTTTCTGCTACCAGGCACCCGTTTATCCAGTATTCATATGACATGAATATCTCTGAGCCCCCCGGCCATCTGTTGAGAGTGGCCAGAAAGTTTAAAAAATATTTGGTGGCAATTAGCAGACAGGTAGTGCCATCATACCTATATCATTTTCTTAAGAAATCAGGCTGATGGCACGTGTACAATTGCAAGTCAGTGTTTATGCACAGAATTAATGTTCAAAATATAGGATAAAATGTGAGTTTGGGTGACTTCATATGTTACCATCTGCCAAATGAGTCACAGAAGCCACCTGCGTGCGCATATTTACTCTGGGCCAACTGTACAAATGAGTCTTCCTAGCCAGAACCTCAGCGTGGTTCTGCAGATCTGCACCTCTGCAAGTTTGTGTCTGTCTTCTCCCTCAGCTTCACTCAAACACTTACATTTGCCTTCCATTTCGACATATGGATTTTTTTCAACCCAATTTTTGACAGAAACCTAGCTAGTGCAGAGCATGCTCACCACACTCTTTAATCCACTGAAGTGGTGTTTGCAATGTGGCATGTTGACCCTGGCCAAACTTCTAAAAGCAAACCTTAGCTGGAAATAAAACATTCCAAAGATGACCTTGATCCACAAAAGACACACAACAAATATGTTAATATTCGTAAAGAATTGCTCGGAAAGGATTATCCCTTTCTCCCTTTCAACAGGTAATTTATTTAACTGCAACTTTCCTAATGGAAAGCCATTATATCTGTTGAAACATTTGGCAACACTAACTCCTCTGGACTGTTAACAGCATGGGAGCACTCGGCGATAGGAAAACTGCAGCAAGATCTGAAGCAGATAAATAACACAGGGTAGCAAAAGTACAATAACAAGGACTGAAAGAAGATCTTAATAAGCATAGGGAAATGTAGCCTAGCTCCTGGGCTGGTGGTTTTATTCCTGTAATGTTAATCAGAAACTCTGAAGCCTAGAAAAACTCTAATAATCTTTTCATGCCTATTATGCAAGGCTTGACACGGAGTGCGTTGCATTCATTGCAATTAAGCAAGCCTTGGCTGTTCCCTGCTTTGTTCCTTGCTGCGTCACTTGCAGCGCAAGGCAAAAGGCCAGCAGGACAGAACGCCAGCGGGCTCCTCTGCTGGCCGCTTTGCACGGCAGCTGATGACCACACAAGACACTGGGCAGAGAAGCGCTGGGCTGCTGCTTAAACCTCTCTCCTTCCCTGCTCCTTAGCTCCAACTCACTGTTTTGATGTCCAGCTAATGGTGCAATATTGCCAGACTGCACTTAAAAAAAGACTGGCGCCCGAGAAGGGTTGGGTGTCTTCAGTCCTGCTCAGGGCTGGCTAAGAACCCCCGAGAACGGGCTGGCTAAGAACCCCCCCAAGCAGGGCTGCCTGCTTGGCACGTGGCTTATGGGAAGCTCCACCAAACAGGCAGGATTTTAGCACTCACCTCACTAAAAAAGCTGGTGGTTCTGCACATTCCTAGGTCCATAAGTTATGCAAGCAAAAGCTCTATCATTGCTTTAGTCCTACTGCACAAAATGATAGATTTCAACATTGTTGGTGAGGGAACTGCTGTCCGATAGAAAAGGATTCTTTTGTTGGCATAAGCTCTGCATCCTTTAGGATATCTTTACCTATAATGTTATACAAAAAAAAAAAGGGGGGGGGGCTTTTAAAATGAGACTATTTCACAGAAATCAATAGACAGAAAGATGAGCACGAATAACAGAAAGCAATAACGTGCCCTGCCTGTTTGTGAAAGCCAAGAGTGGGGCAGGGGATGGCAGTGCCTTTGACGGGCTCCGGCGAGAAGGGGCACGGCAGGAGGGACGTGTGTGTCTCCAGCCCAAGCCGCAGCCACAGAATCACGGAACCACAGAATGCTTAAGGTTGGAAGGGACCTCCAGAGATCATCTAGTCCAACCCCCTGCACTCGCAGGGTCACCTAGAGCACAGGGCACAGGAGTCTGCTTGGTTTATGTGGAAATGAACTGGAGAGGTGGATGCAGAGAAAAAGCAAGTAAAAAGACATTGCTAATGTGGAGGAGGAAAAGAAACAGCTTTCCTATAACTGAAAAAAATGGATCTAAATTTACTAACTGGCTATTGGGATTTAAGGGGAAGTAATGGCTTTGAATTAAAAAATAAAGTTGGCTGTACAAGGGCAGGTGCCAGTGAAGGGACAGCTCCTTGGTTGTGCACGGTGAACAGGAGGAGCATCTTGGATGTCTCGGACACCTGTTTCAAAAAGATAAAATGTAAAGAAAATACATTCCTCTTCCTATGCTCGCACAAAAAGCTGCAAAATAAGATACAAATATTGGAAAGCACAGTACAGGCCAACACAGAGACTTATTTAACATACAATCTTTGAGCTTTCTGCTTGGATGGTGCTATTAAAGGCCTTCATAATCAACAAATTTCACTTTTGCAGAGGAAAAGAGGGAGCCTGAACACATCAGCAGTTTCTTGCAAATGTGCAAACAGCAAACAAATTAGCGATTCATTAAGCGGACGATCCGGACATGTTAAGGAGCTTCGTTCTAAATGGTGCCATCCTCTGCCTGAGGAGGCAGGATTGCCTTGGTGCTCCCAAGGAGAGTCTCACACTTTTTAACAGGATCAGAGGTAGTTTGTTTATACGCCCAAATTCCGGAGTTACACTGGACATGACCTGCAGCAACACAGCAGGTGACAAGCCTTCCACATCTTAATCCCACTTCATGCTCTCGGCTAATCTCTGGCTGGTGACTCTGAACTGTCAGATTTATCTGCTGAGATTTCCAGTGGCCCAGAGCAACTGTAAAACTTCATTTCAAACTCTTTACCTTTGCGGTAGATGAGTGGCTGGTTTTCTAAAAATATGTAAAACCTGCAGTTGCTTTTGTGCTCCCTTTCCCCACAGCAGCCTCAGCCAACAAGGGCACCACCTGAAAACTAATAGGCTAAATAATAATGTGAAGTGGCTGCAGCTTTCTGCTTACCATATGAATAGAAGCAGCACTGGTCACAGTAGGCAGGGCCTTGCCAGGAGGACATAAAGGACACACATTCACACGCAGCATTGTCCAAGCGCGCTATAAGCCGTGCAGAAACAGAATGGGAATAATTGCATCAGATGTGTCAAAACAAGAGCAAGCATGGGAATGGCGAGGATTACGGCGAGTTGCTCAGCCCCGGCTTCTGGGCAAACAGGGAAAGCATGCATGCTTATAAGGCAGGGCCATTCAGGAGATGAATAGATTGGAAAAGCAAAAGGAACTCCCTTATGATCATCTTCTCTTTATGGGAAACCATGTCCAGATAAGGCACATGTTTATGCAACAAAGCGGGGCTGGTGCTCGCCCGTCCTGAAGCGGCTCGGGGCTGCTGTGCGTGAGGGTCGTCGCGAGACGCGGCCACCGAGGGCCTGCGCCGGCGCGGCTGCAACGCAGCACCCCGGGAGCGGGGCAGCCATCCTCGCCCGCACACCTCCTGCTGGGGCCTCGCTGCCACAGTTACCCCCAGACCTTAGCTTAAACTGACGTGACTGAGCTGACTGGAGATTCCTCAAGTATTTGAAGGCACCAATTTACATTCGCCTGTTGTGGATACTGGAAGGCAGGCCACTCTTCAAAATTTGGGATCTCTACACCTTGAACCCCCCAAATTGTGGATTTATTTCAGAGCTCTGAATGCTAATCCAACAAATGAACTCAAAGAGGGAATGCAAATCCAAGTGATCTCTTTTGGGATGTTAAAGATTCTGGGATCACTCCATAAAGTTGTTGCTTATACCATTGCCACCATCCCATTCAGTGTTTCCTCAGTGTAACTGATCTCTTCCTGTGACTGCCATGGTGTTTGTTACTGTCCTCATAAGCTTTTCAAGATCATGTCCGCCTCCCCAAGCAAAGTTTTCAGGGATGTGAGACTCCCTCTGTAACCTTTTTCTAAAGCAGCAGTGGCAAGTACCATCATATCATTGACTATTTGGTTGAAAATATGTCATGCTCTGTCACCAGGCATACACATAGCAGTGAGGAGGCAACTAAGAAATACCAGCTCTGAAAGGAAGTGGGAAGGATAATTCATTCCCAGAAACACACCCAAGGAATGTCCTGAGGAACGCCAGAATTTGTCTGCTGATGTCTACTGAAAACTTCCTAAGATCCTACCAAATGAATTATTTTCTATGGAAGAAAAGGGAAGAAAAAAATTAGGATCGCAGAAAGCTGATGGAACTGTGGGTTAATTGAATTTGGGAATTTTAATTGGATGTTGAATGGATAAAACATAAGAACAGTTTCTCCTGTATGCAGACATAACTTCTTATCTCCTTTGATTTTGGTTAGCAGGACAGTAGAGAGCAGAGAGTCCTAAAACAGGGGACAAGGGACGTCACCTTTTCTCAGGTAGATGTCTAAGTCAAGCAGCAGAAAAGTATGTAGCTCTTGAATAAATCTAAAGTCATATCAGCAGCAGAAGTAAAACAAGATAGCGCCATTAAAGTCCATTTCACCAAGCAGATTCATGGCAGCTAAAAGTCTGTCTCTTAGCAATATGAGAAAAAAAACGCTAAAAAAATGTACCTGCTATTAAAGCATACCATAATATATGAAGTTCTTCCTTGAGAAGGACAGAAATGCATCTTTCCTTATGGCACAGAAAGATATGGATAGCAGACTCAATGTTGAGAAGTACTGTGATACCACCCCTGCAGATCAGGCAAATCTCCTAATCAGGCAAAGGCTTTCAGTGCGAGTTTTGACTGACTAAGGAGCACATGAGGACTTAAGGACTCAGCCCTAGAAGACTAAAATATGAACAGATAGGAACCATTTTCAAAATATGAAAGTTTGTTTCACTTCCAGTACAGAAAAGAATCTGATAAAGATAATAATAATCAAGATGTCAGTTCTCCCGAGTCCCAAGAGAGAGAAAGACCAAATGATTGTAGTAGCTAGCACTGTATAACCAAGCTGAGCTTTTCTCCTCCAACTTACCTCAAAAATAAAAAAAGAGGAGAAAAAGGTGCAGAGAGAGATTAAGAGAGCATCAGGGTGGCCAAACAGCTTGATTTACTCAGACATCTCAGAATCTTTCATTAAGATTTACATCATGATGCTGACCTAAGTGGCAAAGCAATTTTTTCATAGCAGAGAAAGGAAGCTAACGCTCACCAGCTGGGTTCAGTAACCTTGCTGCCGCTCACAGCAAGTAATGGAGTCTCTCTCGTGTGAGCAGAACTGACCACCTCACACGGATTCTCGTGCTGCTCTGAATGAAGCACAGGGTTTCCCTGGCATCAGCCTGCAGCTGCTTGGAGTTGGACAAAAGGTACCTTGATTTTATCTTTTTTCCTCCGTGCATCAGACAAGACTTACAACAACAACCAAAGAGTTGAAATACTCTGCTCGTGCTGATGTTGCAGATCGTACTCTAAAGGCACCTAAAAAGTTGTAAAATAAATTGTAGTAACTATAATAATTAAGATTGAGAGAAGGAAAACTTAGAAATGATCATGACCACAATGTGGATGCAGAGTCAGCGTTAAACTAGATGTAGGTTTTGAATGCAGTTTTTAACTCTGTTTCCTGAACTCTGTCTGTGCCAAGCAGCTAACTTGCACAGGGCAAAACCTGGTTGTGACAGGAGCTTCTCTGGGCAGCACACCTGCAACACTGAGTTACTGGCAAAATTTATGGAGGACTCCAACGAGTCCTCCTTGGAGGACAAGGGAGTTTCACACCCTTCACTGACATTCATGGCAGAACCTGATTTGGGATTGGAGTTTGACTTTTGTGGATTTTTTTTTACTTGCTTTCTGTGCTACTGATAATAAGGTTTTACTGTGTGGGATGGAAACCAGTGTTCGCATGGGAAGGCCTTTCTGCGAGGGAGGTTTTGCAATAGACTGAGCCTGCCTGTCCTCGGGAAGCTTGCGGGCAACCAGTCCCTCCACACGGGAGCTGCTTCTGGCCCAATTCCCAGCCGCGGATCCTGGCACAAGGACAATACAGCGAGGAGCTGCTCGGCATTCAGCTCTGCTCCAGCGCCCCATCCTGCAGCCCCCCCTCCAGCTCTCCTGCCAATGCTGTGAAAACACTTGGACCCCAGTGCAACGTGCCAACAATGGCAGTAATTGCACAGCTGCTGCAATGACACGCTGAATAGGCTGCTTGGGAAGGAAAGGACCCCAAGAATCAGAATCCTCCTAATTATATTAAAAGAGGAAAAATAGTTGTAGATACTCAACTTCAAAATGAGATGGCTTCATTTTTTGTTTGGTGATTGATGTATGTCTTGACAGGATGCAGCCGAGGCACGACAAAACGGTCGCCAGGATAGCAAGGATAAAGTAGATGTTATGAAGACAATGTTGTGACCTGCACAAGAGTTCCTTCCCATCAGAGGTAAGAAGCTGAACCCCACAGAAGTCACTACGACTAGAAACTATTTGCATTTAACAGTTGCTGAACAGTTCCCAAGATAACCTGTTTTTAAAGGAAAAATACCTTGCTTATTTAACT
The DNA here is from genome assembly GCA_013398315.1 of Nothoprocta pentlandii. Lineage (NCBI taxonomy): Eukaryota > Metazoa > Chordata > Aves > Tinamiformes > Tinamidae > Nothoprocta > Nothoprocta pentlandii. The sequence goes on from VZSG01000036.1 coordinate 21,625, forward strand.
TATTAGTATTTTTTTACATCAGAAGCATACGTTTAAATTGAATTATTAAATATACTAAATAAAGACATCTGGGAACACACTAGTGGAATCGTGGCATTTAAGAGTTTTTGGTTCTCCGTATTTCACCTAGGCCTTCTCTTTGCTTTCTAGCTGCAAGTCTTCTGCAGTGTACAGCACTACAACAAGCCCCATCTTAGGTGCTCGTTTCAAGTCCGCTGCCCCTCACCAGCTGCCATTCACCAGTGGCAGGTCCCTTGCTGTTACCCCGATAAGCGGATCAGCCAAATTCAGATGGTGTTCAGTGCTTGAAAAGCATCTGGGTGCCCAAAGATCTCTGAGGGCCAGGGTTTATAGGGAGGTAGGTCTGTGTGCAGGGATGCTGCTCTCCAGCTTTGTGAAGCGTGGCCCCAGGTTCAGAAGCCTCGGCTGGCCTCAGCAGAGCTGCTCTCCCTTGCGCCCGTGGAGGAAATGGCTGGAGATGCTCTCAGTTATTTGATGGGCACTGAATCTTCGTGAAGAAAATTATTATTCAAGGAACGTCTTCAGTTAATCAAGTATTCTTCTTAATGGAGACAAAGGGCCATCTGCCAGGGCATCTTGATTAGGATTCCACTGTATTAAATTTACAGTAGTTGTGGGAAGATCAGTGCTGAGCGAACCAAAACAGGTTTTCTTCTTTATCCCTTTTTGTTTAGAATTATTCTTCATTGTCACTGCACATGAATTGCCTTCCCTTGATCTTCTCACTAAAAACGGAGAAACTTAACTTTCTATCTTTCCACTGAGTTTAATCGCAAAAAGAATCTCATCAAAAGCTGATTTAGTCCTAGGTTCACTGAAAAAGGGGCCTGAATTTGTGACTCTTTGAGAAAAATGATCTGACTCTTTAGTTTATAACAAACCACGCAGTGCGGCAGCTTTACTGGCTCCGAATTGCAGTGCAGACATTTGCATGGCTCCGGAGAAGGGCTTCTGTTCTCTGGTGATTAGCAACATGAAAGGTGTTCTGCATTTTAGCAGCTGGGCAAATAGTTTTTCTGGACATTTGCGTATGTGTTCAGACAGAACTGATGGTATCGCAGAAGCGTAACAAAACCCTGCACTGGGATTGTGCACAGAAATTAAAAGATGCCCTTCCTTTTAAATATGCAGCTGGTTATTGGCAACCTTTTGGAACTTGTTTTCAATATAGCAAAATACAAGACCACCCATAAAAAGCATAAATAGAAGCCTGAGCTCCTGCCAGTCTTTTGGATTTGAAGGCCTCAGAGACTGCACACTTCCTGGAGCTTGGCACGGCCGTGCAGGTGGAAACCAGCCAGGGTGGCACCTGGCTTTCCAAGGAAAAGGAAAGGAAGTATGGGAAGACCAGGTTCTCAATTTTGCCTTGCCCCTATATGGGTTATTCACTCCTCGGCAGTTGCATTTAATTATTTCTTTACTTGCTTATTTGTCTTGGTAGATGAAAAAAAAAAAAGAAAAAAAAATGTTTTGCCCAGGTAACTTAAAAAAACTTGACATTGTCTTAAAATACTAACCAATTGATGAAATTCAGATATCCTCGTGAAAAAGAGAGGGAAAAAAAGGCAGCATTTTAGCACGGTGTTTTGGTTGCTTAGATGCAATGTCCTGTTCACAGCTAAAAACAAGTCCTTTACAGCATGATTAATGTAAGAAGCAGATGGTGAAATAACAGTATCCTCAGCTATTAACAATACTAATCAGGGCTAACAGTGAGTACCTGCACATGACGGAATCGTCTGCAGAGCCAGTTAAGCACTTGGTGAAAGCGTTTGCTACATTAACCTCAGATACTTCCCCGTTGTGCTGAAAGAGCTCAGAAGTTTTGTCAAGTCATTTACAGGTACAAAATTCCCTCAAACAAACCCCTACTTGTTTGCAAACGTGGATGAAACTCAAGGCTGATTAAAGGCACGTGGTCAGGCTGGCCTCCTGACCTTCATTTTATTTTACAAAAAGAATACGTTTTATGTTCATTAACATGCTTGAAGAACTTGGAAAATTGCTGGTCAAATCATAATCATGAAGATCATCAATTTGTAGGAGCACATCTTTTTCATAAATGACAGTTCTTTGGGGAGGGAGGAAAAGGAGGGATCTCCCTTCTGCATAAACACAAGGACACAACTGAGACCTTGCTAAGATAAAAGAAAAACCTTTGTGTGTTTTGTTTAAATAACACATTGTCTTTGGTTTCTATTAAAAATACATATGAAAAATGTACAGTAAGGATAAGATAGATGCTGTAACAAACCAGTCTGACCCAGATACAAAGGATGTGTGTACATTTCAGAAGCCATTTAATCCTCCTGAAAAAGAAAGAAAAAAAACCCTAAAATACTAGAAACTTTCTATTTTAATTTCTGTATGTCAAGATATTTCATTTCCTCTTTAGCTGCTCCTTGGCATCGCCTAGTTACTTTATGTTTAATTGAGAGACCTTAAGAAATCTGATGGTTCTTTACTTATTTATGGCTTGTGCTCACGTTTATGCAAATGGGGAACAAATCCAGCAGTATCCTTTAAAAAAAATCACAGATCTGACTGAATCTACAAAAGAGCAATCACAGACCTTTTAATGCATTCTTCCCAGGGAAAAAAAATTGAGGAACAACAATCACGGGCAAAACTTTGCAATACAATTGCCTTGAAAAGGCTACAAATATTTCTCACAAAATAAATATTGTCCATTCCTGTCAGCCTTTTCAACCTCTTTTGTGTTCCAAGAAATTGCCAGTAATGAAAACAGAGCAGAGCCAATCAAATTGTTGTGTACACTACTGCACTGTGGGAGCTGGAAGCCCTGCATTTAAAATAAGTCTTATGCATTATTCATAGACTATGTATGTTTATGTAAATTACCGACGGCGGAAGTGTATACTAAAGCAGAATAAGAGGTAAAATGGTGATGTTAAAAATACTCTCCTTAAACTGTACCTTAGCAGTTGATATATATGCCCCTTTTACATCTCCTATTTAAAAATGAGCGCATCACGTGCTCTAGCCTGCATGGAAATCCAGTGTACTCTCTGGCTTCTAAGATAGGCATGTTTTTCAATATTGACATCGGAACAAGTTTACAAATATAAAACAAAATATGCGAGTGGTTTTGTCACTTCAGAAGGAAACTGGGGAGCTCTGGTAGCGATGCTGTTGGGGAAGTCACACTTAGAAGTACGGACAGAGATTTGCTGGAACAGTCACTTGCAAACTTACTAAAATAATAAAAAGGGCAAGAAGCTTGCAAAGGAGAGGAAAAACACCTCTCCCCAACAAATCCAACATTTCCAGGGCAAGGCATCTTCTACACATGTGCAATTGCTATTATCACAGCATACATACCACCTTTGGAAAGAAAGAAATGGGGAGAAGACCGTATTCATTATACAAACATAGGTAAGGGTTAAAATGCTAATTTGATCAGGCATTATGAGTGACAAGACATGGAGGAGGAGGAGAAGGAGGAGGAGGAGGAGCATTTATGTAAAAGAGCTTCCTACCTCACCGACTCTGCAGCCCTCTGCAGTTAAGTACCATACATAGCACGGATATATGCATTGTTTCTTGGATTCATAGATTTGCATACAAAATCTAGTGACTTCCTTCTAATGTGTTTAAATTTCACGTTATTGGATTTTCAAAATATATTTCAGGCATTAGATATGTTATATAATACCAGTGAATATAATACATATTACATGAATGTTACATTATATGAAATTATTTTTCCTTTCATTCTTTAAATAAATACTGTTACTTGACCTTAGGTCAGAGCATAACTGATTGCATGGAGATGGTTGCATAATTACATATTTAGTTTGGGCAGAAAATTGTTTTCCTGTGCAGTACTGAAAAATATCTGCAATACATTAAAGGAAACCAGCACCTTTTGGAATATTTCAGAATTATAACTTGCACCTCATATAACCCATGTTTCTTTAAGACCAGGGGCATTCTGAATAATCTCCCAGGTAACCAAGGCAAAATCAGGGCAAATCCAGAGAACTGATTTTTTAACAGGTAGCATCAGGATTATAACATGAAAATATGTTAGAAACTTCAACGTTGAGCTATTTTTTACGATGTAGAAAACACCACAGAAGACAGCTAGATCCATAATCTTGTACTGACAAGAAATTTTGACTGAGCAACTGCCTTCTGATATCAAGCATCTTTCTGTCAGAATGCTATAAGGCCACACTTTATTTTCCTCTGTGTGTTTATAGACCAAGCACCTCTCTGTCACCATGTCTCCACACGTGTAGTACAGAGATTGCTTGCGGATGCCTGTGATGGAATGTGTAGGCAGGGCTGGCGTTGGTGTATCCCAGTGATGTCGTTGGGAATGCTGAAAATCCCTCAGGGCAGAGGAGCCTAGGACCCATATTACTGTGTCAGTTCTCACCTCAGAGCGCTGTGGAGGGAAGTGTTCAATGTCATGAAGTGGGAGAAAAGAGCCCGGTAATTGGTTTATGCTGTTAAGCCAAAGACAAGCAGGATATACTTGAAAGACTTTTCTAGGGAAGGAGCTTCTGCATTCAAGCCTGTGTGGAAAGATCTGTGTCTTAAAGGACCATGTTGTACCAAAGAAGCCTGGCATCCTGAGGCTCCACCAATTTAATACACCTAGTAATACCTTACTCAGCTCAGGATACAGCACGTGTAGTCTTTGACACACCGGTGCAGAGCAGCCGGCTACAGCCTTTGCACTAGGTATCAGCTCACAAGCTCAGCCACCGACTGCACATTGCAGCTTGGGGATGGAGTAGGATACACTGTCATGGTAGGAAGCAAGTTAAGAGGGTATTTTTTTTACTAATGGTGCCTAATATTTCCTGAAATTACTTTTTTTTCTGATAATACTGTGACTCTGAAAAGACGGAGTGAGAGACTATTAACTATGATGTAAAGAGATCTATCTATATTACAGGATTTCAGGAAGCAGCATAGGTATTTAACCCTGTGCTGAGGCTGAATTAAAGAAAAGCAATATGCTAAAGGTTTTGATTTGACTAAAATGCACATGGATTTATTTGAGAAAAAAATATCAGTGTAAGCCTTAGGAGGCTCGAAAATCAAGCCGATGTCCTAGAGCCTTTCAACATGGTTCTCCAGTAGTCTCAGATCAAGGCAACTTTGTGGATGGACATATTTGTGATAAGTTTCTGAGAACAATCCTTTGAGCAGCAAATTTTCAGTCTTCACCATGGTTTGAGATGCACAGGACTTGTTCTCCAAACATAACACCTCTTCTGGTTCTGAATGGCATCATTCAGAAGCCCTGCGAGCTGCCAAGAAGATAAGTTGTAAGAAATACTTTACATGCACTAGTTTTCTTTCAGCTCATGGTGAATATGGTGCCTCAGAAGCAGGTATATAAGAGCAGTTAGTTATTGGTACAACAGAAGATCTATGGTTTATATTCAGAACACAAAGGTTATCTATGTTATATGGGGTGAGATGATTTTCCAGTAACGTGACTTACGTGCTTATTAGGTAGTAATGCAATGCGCAGATATTTGGGCAGGTAACGTACCCACCATCTTGCACTCCTGTTTTCAAAGTAGGTTTAAAAGCATCAGACTTTTTGTGACCCCCCCCGAGATCTGCTTTCCTGCGGAACGACTGCAGAGCTTCTACGGCTGCCTGGGTAGAAGCCCGATCACGGTGACGGAGCAGTACGTGGACAAAATTTTAGGGCTAGGTAACAGAAGAGTGCTTGGCAGCTGGCTAATTGTACCTATTCAGACCATAATCTGGGCCTCACGGCACTTCCACCAGCTCAAGTGAGTGAGAAACAGGGTCACATCGGAGTTAAGGTGGATGGAAGGTTAAGTTAGGTTAAGTAAGGTTAAGTTAGATGGAACCCAAGTTAAGAATGAATCTTGCTTTATATCTTGAGCAAAAGCTGTGGTCAAGAAGCATGCAGGGGGACAAAGGCTGAGGAATGGCCTGGAGTCCATGTTCCAAACCTTTCCTATAGGGCATGCAGGCTTTGATCTGGCTACTGTAGTTACTGTAGTCTCTACTAGAGAATGTAGGTGAAATTACACATGTCATGGCACTACAATACTGTGTCTCACCTGCTGCAGAATCACTGATGGACTAAATAATAAGCTGGTGGAAATATATTTCTAAATGTGGAAAAATCAAAATATCAAAAATCATCAGTGTGATTACAGCATATTTGAGGGCTTTATGTTTATAAAAACTTCTTTCTCGTATGTATATTAACTAAGCTCTATTGCAAAAATGGAATCACTGCAAAATGCCAGCAATTATTCTGCAAATTGTGCTTCTTGCTGGCATGAAGCTGCAGCTGATTTACATACAGCACAGGAGGAAATGAGGCAATGTGACACATAGGACTTCACAAACATCAGACATTCATGCTACAAACTCCACCATCTCCAACAAATAAATACTGCCACTTATAGATCAAAGGCAGTGTTGCAACTGTTATGTATTCACTGTAAAATTCTAAAAATATTTGGTTTTCTTTAATGGGATTAGGACTAAGAACTCCAGGATCACAAGACAATACTTTCTTAGATTTTGTGTTTTCCATCAGGCTGCCAAGTTTTTGTGGAGTGAGAAACTGTGCCGCGAAAGGATAAAAGTCTTTAGGGACTTGATACCTTGTGTAAATAGTATGTATATGCAGCTTATTTTGGTGTTATTTAAACAACATTCATCAGCACAATAATAACCTCTGTCTGCACAAAAACACTGAGAAGAAATTGTTTTCATACATTAGTACCGAAACGCTTGAGTGTATAATTTGTCCTGTTTGAAACCCTCTGGGATGTCTCTCCCCGATACTGTTTACTTCAAATCATGTTTTAGGAAGATGGTCAAGAGTCCTTAGATACTATATCAGCAAGTACTGCATCACCAGCACAAACATATAATATTTCCCTCTTAAAATACTGAATTAAATAAACGTGTGATGCAGAACTTATCTTTGATTTCTAAGGTAATTTTCAGGAAAATAAACTACAAGTGTGAAATGGGGACTTGATCCTAGATTCCCACAGCAGAGAAATTTGAGATGTAACTTTTATTTTGGCACTAAGCACCACTTTTACTCCTACAGCTGGACAAATTGGGATTACAAAATCATTTCAAAAGATGACCTTGAGATTTTCCAAGTGACAATTCTTTCTCTTTTCGTAAGTAAGTAAGTAAGTGAGGTCTCCCCAGCTGCTAAATACTCACAGTGACCACAGAGCACAAACACAGGAAGAAGAGGCAAGCAGGGTGCTTGCACCAGGCAGCCCTTCCAGGAGGAAGGACAAGCGTGGCAAGCGCCTCAGGCTGCTGCCCCCAGCGCTGCCGCAGCTGCTGGAGAGAGGGCTTGGGCACCAACAGAAGGGAGAGCCCAGGTGGGATTAGGGACCATACAGCTTGGTTGGGACAGCACTTAGGGGACACACGTCTTTGCCTGCAGGAAAAGGTCAACATACTTGTGATAATTAAAAAGTATTCCTCCCGGGTTATCGAGCATATTACCTGCTTTGGCAATGAGCCTTCCCAGTTCCACATTTCAGAACTAATTTAGAACACAGAGATGGAAAAGAGACGTTTCGGCATCTATCACAGCCCTCTAAGAATACTCTTTACTGCAATAGCTCCCAAATATTACGAATCGATTAACACACACATAGCTCTACATGAGGAAGGAGGACCGACAAG
>VZSG01000036.1:29540-61169 GCA_013398315.1 Nothoprocta pentlandii
CCTAGCATTTTCACAATTTTCTGTTCTTCACAAACACGGAGTCAAAACCATAATGTATACATTGCATGATCAGGTGTTGATCCCAGGTTTGGGGAAAATAATAAATAATTTTGAGACCTGGGGAAAGTTACAAGATTCATCAAAAAGCATTAGTAGTTTCAAGACATACGTACAGATTAAAAAAAGAAAGAAACAAAGATCTTGTCATGCAGCCTAGTACTGCCAACACTTGGCCTTCTCCTCATTTTGAGTAGGAAAGGAGGAGTGAGTTCCAGGAATCTGGCGTACTCTGCTAGACCTAGTAGAGCTATCAGTGCTTGCTATGGCTCTGGAAGCCATCACATCAGAAGCACTTCCCAAAGGACAGATGGATGCAGAAGTGTTCTCCTAGGTCTGTGACATGGCTTAAGGTTTGCTGCTCCTCAGTTTATAAGCACAGTGATGGCATGGGGTTTCCAAGCATGTACTGGTAGAAGTACGGGGAAAAACATAAGCAACCAGTGCATGTTAAATTCTGACATAGCAAAACATTCTGGCAAACAAAAGGGCATTTTGTGGTTGAACTCAGTTTGGTGGGCAGGGGAGAAGAGGGCACTTGAGTTAACTACTTATGTCCATGCTATCAGAGTCTTGAAAAAAGTTCCAGGCGTGGCTAAAATCAAGTTCAGTGCATCAAGAGCAAGTGTTTGTAGCAGGCTTAGTCACAGGAGCACTTACACCAACATTAGTATCAACCACTTGGAAACACAGATTAACAATACCAGAGCAGACAGCACAAGTCATCATTTGATTATTTTAAGTATAATTGTTTCAGGCTTATAGCTTTTCTATTTTTTTTCCTGAATATCTGGGAATTTAGGGTCCAACATATTTTGTAATATAACACTCCTTGCCCCTTGCTGCTGACCTTTGATAACCCACCACAGTGGGAATATTTTCAGGTTGGTACCAGCTCAGTTTTCTGCAGCAAGTCTATTTTAGAAAGTCAATCTGTCTTTAGCCAAGCTGTATCTCACCGCTCTGCATCTACCAAAAGTTTTGCAGTCAGGACTGAGGATAGAAAGAATACTCTTAAGACCATCATCAGTTTAGAGATAAAGTGCTTTTCCCAGACAATAAAAGAAGTGCACAATTTATGAAATTCCAGTTAAGAACAAACTCACTCAGGAACCAATTTACCAACAACCCATAGCCAAAACTACAGCTCGCTTCCTATTACAAAAGAAACAAATCTCTGGATTTTGCAATGGGATAACTTGATTAAAAGCAGGGGAAAAAAGGTTTCTGACCTTTACATTTTTCCTGCTTTCTCTCTGCTCTGGTAATTAAGACAGCTGCTGAACAATTTATATGTCTGCTTGACCAGGCAAAGGGTGAGCAATGGCTCATGTTCAGTCACAAGAAGTCAGACCTTATGGTTTTCTCCTTTCACAAGTGAACCCACACTTGAAGATTATAAATCAATATTGCAAAACCAAGAGAATGAATTATTGGCAATTCAAGATCTTCTTATACCATCAGTGTGTTAAAAAGTAATCCTGATGTAAATCAGAATTCCAGAATGAATTTAGAGAGAGGAAGACAAGAAGATCCTTTCACATTTTGGAGGAAGGAAATGCAAAATGAATTTATTTCTGCATAAAGAATGATTTTTTCTGAGCCTCACCAGAAGTTGAAGGTCCTCCTTTCAGGAAACTGTGTTAACAAAGTAGATGGGAATTGCTAGTCTTTATGAGCAATATATCTACATTTCTCGAGGCCTTTTAACTAAATGTGTAAAGCAGGCATATTACAAAGCATAATATACCCAATAAGGGTATAGAAGAATCTCAAGAATATCTGGTAAAGCTTTTTTTTTTTTTTTTTTAAAAAAAGCTTTTAAATAAGAAGAAATGTAAAACAGTTACCTGTCATATTTTCAATTGATTTTATATGCCATCTTGTGCTGACTATTTTAAGTGAAAAAACATGCTTCCAGGGCAAACAGGTAGAATCTGGAAAGGGCTGGGAAAAGAAAGTGTCAAAGAGATGCCAAATAAGGAGAAAAAAAAATGAAGCCAAAACAGTCCTTCTTATGAAAACCAGTATTATCAAGCAAGCATCAGCAAACAAGCCTGGCCCACCCCTCCCACACACAGACACACACACAAAACAAAACAAAACCACCAAACAAACAAACAAAAAACAGGATAACAAGTTCTTTCCCTCTTCTAAAACCTCCTCTTAAAACATGTACTTTCAGGGCACGATCCTAGCAAAATTCTTACTGATTTCCAGTAGCCAATACTCTGAAGAAAGAAAAGCTCTCTATGAATATCTTGCAAATTTTTGCTGCTATACTTAAGTCTGCTGACTTTTCTGAAATTCAGACATGATCTCATTTCCAAGTGACCAAACTGCAACAACCAACAAAATATGCCCAATATAAAAGCAATTTAAAGTACGTTTCAGCTTGAAAACCATCTCTGCTCCTGCTACCACTTCCAGCTCATCTCTTCCCGCTCACCTAGTGGACCAGCACGAGTCCAGGATATAATGGAAAACATGGACACCTACCATGTCACCGCCATGGCTCCATAATCAAGTGCTAGCTCTCGCTTTACCATTCTACACATGCCAGTATCAGACATATATACATATACATATATATATATATAGCTATTCCACTCTGTGCAGCATAAAGACCCTTTTAGTATGAGATACTGATTCTGTTTGAAGTCCTTAGGAAAATTAGTTTTCAGAGGACAGGGTGTGACAGTGATGCAAAACTTCAGTGTATACTCACAACAGCCTATACTTACATAGGCTTGCAACAGCCTATACTTACATTGAGAGGGGATCTGATTAATGTGTATAAGTTCAGGAAGGGAGAATGCAGGGAGGAAGGGGACAAGCTGTTTTCACTGGTGGCCAGCGATAGGACGAGGGGTAATAGCCATAAGCTGAAACACAGGAGGTTCCATCTCCAGGTGAGGAGGAACTTCTTCACTGTGAGGGTGACAGAGCAGTGGAACAGGCTGCCCAGGGGGGTTGTGGAGTCTCCTTCTCTGGAGGTCTTCAAAACCCGCCTGGATGCCGCCCTGTGCCACATGCTCTAAGTGTGCCTGCTTGAGCAGGAAGGTTGGACTAGATGATCTCTAGAGGTCCCTTCCAACCTTGAATATTCTGTGATTCTGTGATTCTGTGATTTCCTTACAGAAACTGAAGCCTTCTTTCTTCAAGAAACTGCCTGGGGAGAAGGCCAGAAGGAAAAAAGGTAAGTGTAAAGAGGGGTAAGAAACCTTAGTAGTGAATGAAATGTTTTATTGGTAAGCATTCTATTTTATTCTTGATTTCTAACTTTCTTTGTGTTCTTAGAACTTGAATAAAGCTCACGGGAAAGATCACAACTTGCTGAAAGAAGTTCCTACGACACGAGTGATGAGTGCCCCCTATCTACACGCAGTACCATTACCTTTATCTTTATTCAAAGGCAGAAACTATTAGCTGCTGTTTTCCTTTTTTTTCTGCCTGCCCAGACTGCACAATAGAAAGTGGTTGTAGGACATTCAATAAATGAAAGGAATAAAATGCTTGTGGAATTTCCAAGGTTATGAAGAGTTTTATATTAAATAGTAGTACTAACCTCTGCATGTATAGTAAAACTGTCTCCTAGGCTTTCAAGAGGAAAATATTCTCTTATTTGGGAAATCTGCACATAGGTCACTACAATCTCCTTTTCAAATGTTCATATTTAAGCAATAGGCAAAGAAAAACACATTGAAAAGTAGCAGGTTTTGCTAGTATTATTCAAAGGTCTCCCCACAGCTAATGCACTAAATGAGAAAAATGTCTATTGCGTAATTTACTTCTTTGACCTTCCTGAAGTAACCCACATAGCCAGGGATGATGCATTGGGAAGACCCCTATCTGAGGGGTACAGTGGACTGATTTTCTGGACAGAAATGACAAAAAAAAAATGATAGCACAAAGAGGAACTCTTTATGTGCCAGAATGTCCCAACTACAAGCGAGGTGGTGTCTGCTTCAGGTGCTCCAGCCAGCCTCAGTCCTGCCTGCGTGATTATACAGCACCACAGGGCCACAATTAGTCATCCTCTGTGACTCAGATTAGCCTCAATGGATTATTTTGCTGATCCTGGGGAGCATTTGTGCTCTGCACCATATAAAAGATACCTATGGAAGGCATTCAAGTTATTCACTGTTATCTAGCACTAAAGAAAGGGACGTGGCTGCAGAAAAATATCATGTGAAAACTGAAAAGACTACTATTAGGGAATTTTAGTAAAATAAAAAATATAGCATTAGCTGTAAAGCTTTGTCTTTGTCTTACAGTTCAGCTTTTTCCACCTATAATTGTTACCTATTTACAGAAATACTGTCAATAATTTTTAAAAGCATTTTTCTACCATGATTGTTCTTTCTTTCCCACATGTTTGGCAATTAAGATTATTACTGAGAAAGCCAGACCATTGAACAAACTAACCCTATCATGGTGCCTATACTCACAGAGCAGCCATAGTACCCGCTGTGTGCAGCACTTTGAAGTGCCTAAGAGCTCTGCCATGGGGAACAGCTGCAAATGTGAGAGTCAGAACTTAACTTGCATAAAACCTCCAGTGTGTTTGAGAACAGAAAAGTACTACCCTCTCTATGTTAAGAAAACAAAGAACTCTGATCAAGTTTTTAGGTCTTAATTCTGTTAGTTAGGTTTGTTTATTACCTCCAGCTGCCTTGACTATATTCTCTGCAATGGAAGTGGGAATGGCATGCAATTTTTGAAGACAGAAAGGATATGACTTGAAGGAACTGCAGAGCACAGTGGTTTAAAGTAACATCTCCTTTTATGTGCCACCCACTTTTTTCCTGCAATACAATATGCCTTAAAATAAGATGTAGCCTAATCTAAATGGTGGCGGTTGCATTTCCACAGCCACATGATGGGATTTGAGAGAGGACTACTGCCCAATCAGCCTCTCCTTCCTCCACGAGCTCTCTTGCCCCCACAGGAAATATGTACTTTATCAAATAGTCTGTAGAATAGTCTGTGACACACAAAAGCCTGTTTTCCTGCTGTATTTTCTCTGCTGCAATATTGTCCTTGTACAGTTGCACCACCCTCGTTTTATGCCCCTTCCATACAGAGCTGGCCTTCAGAAAACAAGAACAGGCAGACACGAGGCTACTCGACACGGTGAGATATTTATACCTCTGTGGGAGGATGTGTGATGAAGCTGTGCAAACTCTTTCAGGCTGAGAACTCTTCTGGGCAGGGGCTGTCTTCAGTATCCAGTGCAAAACGTGCGGCCTTCTCCAGCCCCCCAAAACTTGCACATAAAATTGCAGCTTCAGTGGCCAGGATTTTTTTCTGAATCAACCTACTGACACAGGAGAGGACTTTATGGCAAGACAAGAGAAAGTTGAGCTTAGGAAAACGTGTTGCAGGAGTGTGCTAAGCATTTTTATTTATTATTTCCTCATTCAACATTTAAGAAAAAAAGGTAAGTGAAAAACAGGATAGGATGCAACATAAGATTATTGATATATGTTGTGCTGAAGTAACCTGTTTCATTAATAACCAATTTCCTGGACAAAGGAATTACAGTAGATTTCATTTGCATATGGAATCCAGTGTGGCATTTTCCTGTAAAGTGTTTGATATGGTATCAAATGGAAGCTTAAAATGGAAAAGATGAGGATTAATACAAAGATAGCTAATGGACCATAGTTTAGTAATGAAAAGGTGTGAAACAGATGGGAATTTATTAGTGGACTTCCTTGGAATTAATCTCTTTGACTATTTCCATTAGTGACCTTGTCAAAAAAAATCAGAGTATGTCAAATACATTTGCTAGGGACACAGAGTTAGAATGTGAAGCAGAATATTCCAAGTCAGTCAGTGTAGCAATCAAAACAAGTTAACAGCCCTTCACAGTCACTGGAGGCAAATAGTAAAGGAAGAGGATTTTTGAGAACATGGTGCAGAATGGGATCCCAGCCTCCATTTTCCAAACATCTCCTGGAGAACAAGCTTTGCCTGTGAAAATCAGGCTTTCTAGCCTAGCAGGTAAGTTAGATGATGTTACACTGCTGAGGTTGAAAAGGTTTAGAAGGTCATGCTCGTAAAACTACATGATCTTGAAGGAAAGAATAGGAGAGCAAAGATGTTATTGAATAGTTAGGAGTATAATGTGTTTACCTGTTAATAAGAATTAGTGATATGAACTTTGAGTATACATTGAAAATAACAAGAATGAAAAAACAAGTTGAAATAACAACACCTGAGGCCATTTTTTGATTGTAGGATGACTGTGATCTAATGAACGTGTGACATAAAAAAAGTAAACACAATCTAAGTATGCGTTAGAAACACTTCTTTCAACAGAGAGGGATTAATGCCACTATCCAGGGCAAGGCTAAGATGTTAACCAGGATCTCACAGTTCTGGTCAAAGAAAATGAATTCAGACTGGACCTAGTGAAGAGAAAATATATTTGGATAGTCTGAGAAATAAAGTCTGCCTTACAGAAAGCTTAAAGTGCCAGACAAACTGTGGACTATAAGGGGAAGGAAGAAAAGCTGTTTAAGTTAATGAACTATGCTGCTACAAAACCCAACTTAAACTGGCCACATTAAAAGAAGATTGAAAAGTTGGTTACTGACCTTTAGATGAGCAGATTCTAGGACAACTCTCCACTGCGACTATTGGGTCCAAATAATCTCACAAGGTTTAAGAAGGGATCTGAAACTCAGGAATAAGCTTAAATGACAGCAGTGAATGTGTTAGCAGGCACAGCTAAATCGGTCATGATCTTGAGTACTGCTTTCCTAGGACAGAGTATTAATTTCCACTTACTAGAGCTTTTTCCCTAACAGCCACACAAAACTGTACTCGAACCAATGGCATTTAGCCACAAATCACCACTTGGGAATACAGCAGCTGTGGTATGAGGGCTGTAGTATTACAGGCTGTATCACTGCTTTCTACTCAGCCCTGTCCACTGGAAAAAAATCCCCACTGTTTTCTGTTTTTCTAAGAGGAAAAAGGCTATCTCCTGTCCTTGTTAATGCCTAGGGTCACTGGTGCAGTGATTCCTATTCTCCTCAAGTGGTCATAGGGTGGATTGCAATGTGACTATGTTCCCGGATGGCTCAGCATGATAATAGAGCACTATGTAATTCTTAGTCATTAAAAAAGTTTATTTATAAAGAGAGGAAAATGAATATAGTATCTTAAGATCAATCTTAAGATCTTAAGAGTTAGAACTGCGTCATGGACACATATGGGTAGTAGAAGGTGGCAATTATTCATATATTTTAGGTAGTCTCTATAGTGATATTCCATAGAATCTGTAATTCAGAGGAACAGAAATCTTATTTCTGTAACCTGTATAACAGCAAAGAAACTGCCTGTCAGGCTACATTTAGATATTTTATTATTGGGTGCTCTTAGGATGCCATGCACACAAACTGTACAATATTTCAGCTAATAAAATAACTGTTCCTGATGGCATGTTATGAAGAGCAGATGACAGTTATGGACTGAGAGAATGCTTCCAGCACTCGAGAAGTATTTTTGTGGCATTTTATAGTTATCTCTGGTAACATGGTGCTGATGTTGTTCTGCTCTCCAAAACTCTGTTTTACACATGTGCAATGGCTGAGCGGCATTAAAAATTTGGACGGACTGCTTAGGCTTCCTGACTCTCTGCGTGCCTCTCTCTAGCTATATCTCTCTTTCTATATGATGCTTACTGAGAAAATATCAAGGAACTAAACTAAGGGGTTTGCATGGCTAAAAGAATGGTCCACTTTTTGCAGTCCTGGACACATTTTTGTCACCCTCTTGAATTTACAGTTTAAATTTGTAAGGTGTGGGTGAAGAAAAATCAGTTCCTCTGCTTCAAAAATTTAATTCATTATGTGATGGGAGGAAAGATAAACTGCATACACCTCAAAACAGCAGTGCCTTTTTTTTCTGAAAAAAAGAAAGGAACTTCCAGAGGATTCATTTGGAGACCGGCATTTGCTGTATGCTTATAATTGCCAGGAGAATCACCAGAAGCTGAGTGGAGGTAGGTACCCTGGCTTATGTTTCAAATTTCCAGCTAGAATAAGGTTAAATGGTCCAGATATTTGCACTGAGAAACTGGATTTTAATCTAGATTGTCCATGTAGCTCACAGCTGGTTTAACTGAAACTCAGTAGTTAATAACCCCAAAAGAAGATGAATCTTCAAGAGAACAGCCAAAGGCATTCATGGAATAATGGGTTCAAAAGGATTCCTCCAAGCATAAACCCAGCTCCAAATGTTTTCTTTTTGGATTTGAGGATACGCCTCACTTTTCAGAAGTATTTATTACATTAAGAATAATACAGTGCAAGAATAAACTCAGTAGGGTTTTATATTCTAATCTATTGAGAATAATATATGCAGTAGCAGACTGAAAAATGCTGATCTTGTGAATGATAAAGTTCTATCTTCTTCACAGAAACTAACAACACATCACTGATAACAAAAAGAACTTCAGTAAGTGCAAGATCTCTGTCATCATCATTTTGCCTCTGCACTAGGACCACAGTGATCCACACCAGTAGCATTAAGACTTCCATGCCACTGAAAATACTTCTATATTTTTGCTGTTTCTATTGCTTCATGAAGCAGCAAGATTTTTCTTTTATCTTGTAAACAAAATGAGGACTGGTTCTGGCCATAACTGATATGAAACAATACTTGCACTACCAATTTTTAGCAAGAATGGATCAGCATTCTTAGAGGTTTTAGGGTAACTTCTATGTGATAAACATGACATGTCTGTTGTGAGCTTTGGAATCAAATGCCATTAATATATCTTCATTTTTAAATTCCTGAATAAAGCATATCTTAATTATCATTTTGATTTTTGTTTCATTTTAGGATGAGTTTAGAGCTCTGGGGTTATCACAGAAGGAAATCACAAACCTTGATTACGATCTGACATAAACCAAATACAGATTATATTGAAATGTGTATTTTGGTTCATAATCTTCATTAAGCATCCCAGAAAACCCAGAGCCCCATATGCGAAACAGAATCAAATGACTGTCATTGCTACCATGAGGAGAAAGTATGTTACATCTATAAATGAAATGTACTGTATATTCTAATAATGGAACATATTTTACAACTTGCAAAAATTACTACAAAATATCAAGAATGCTGCATTCATACACCACATGCTCTGATGCAAAGAGAAATATTCTTAACCTCTAAGCGTAACAGAAAATTTTCTTTCTACCATGCACATAAGACATTAACCTATGATCTCAGTCATATGGCAACAAGTATGGCCACAAAGTTATAGTGCTGGAGAAAATTTTAAGAATTCACCTAACCCTCCTCACTATCCAAGATCAATCAACTCAGTCTGTGGCAGTTGGGACAGAGGCCCTAGTTGGAAACAGCTCTTCCTCAGCAATCCTAAGCCTAAATCCTCGGTGTAAACTGATTTATCCTGTCTAGAGTTGTAGACCAACTAGATAAGGAAGCAAGCCAAATAAGCAAACAGACTGTCCCTAAAATACTAGGGGAATCCGTAGTTGTAAAATGAGTAAATAGTACTGTAATTGGCTGCAGTTGTAAAATGAGTAAATACCATAAAGCAGTTAGATTAATTTGACTGTTGCCTATATGAGAGGAGTTTTGATTCTGATTGGTTTGCCCATTGTCAGCATTGGAAACACTGTTCCATCCCCACATCATTTCTTTTCACTATTTGAAGATACAAAGCCTCACTGTCCTTCGTAATAAATTCCAAAGTGCTACTGCACGTGTCTCTGTCACAAACTCTGGGAGAGACAATGAGTGCTCAACTTTGCCTCTCAGTCCAGTTTGTCTCCACTGAATAATGGAGGTTGTGACTCTCTCCTCAAATTCTCAAAAAAAACACCTTTCTGAGCACTTTATTAATATATGAAGGTCTAAAGCCCTTTGCTAATTTCGGACACTTCCAACTCTTCTGGTTTGTACTAACTGCAGCAGGCACTAAAGATTCAGGATGAGATGTGAAGCGTCCAGTTGCTTTATCTGTGGCATTTAGACCAGAGGGCAAACATCTACCTGACCAGCACAGAAGTAGTTTTGTCTGCTTGCACGAGGTCAACATTGCAAGGGTAACCGCTGCTCTGCAAGCCGCGTGTGCAGCCTGTCTATCCCCCTTTCCTTTATCTTTGGCACTTAGGGAGACAGCATCGCAGCATGGCAAAGGATGGCACAAGGGTGATACTGGCCCTCTAACCTTTCATATCCCGGGTGCTCTGATACTGATATATACAGTGTTCTCAGTGTACCATGACAAAAAGTACATAACCACATAAAGTAATTCTAAGGGTTTTTTTTTATTATTATTGCTTAGAATGGGAAAGAGAGTCTATAGATCTCTGCAGGCTGTACTCACAACATCAAAAAAATTCATCCTTAGAAAAGTAGCCAATGGGTCCTTTTCCTTTCAAAAAATGTCTTAAAGCCTTGTGCAATTACATCACAATTTGCAATAAGACCACAGAAAGAACTTTCCTGGCAAATGCTCATAAACTTTGGGCAACTTCACATCAAAACTTATCTTCTCAACAATCTTTTCCTAGTTTATGAAAATGCATGAAAGTCTCAGCTCTGAACTCTGTATATACTGGTCAAACTGAGATGAGGAACTCAATCTCATGTTGTAGCTCAGATTTATTTACACAAGTAGTATGTGTCTGTGCTAACTAAACATGGAGAATGACTGAACAGCACACTATTTTTGCTAAGCATAAACCTTAAATTAAGTGTTCAAAAAAACTAAATCAGAAGTGTCCTACACAAAGCTCTAGGCTGGAAGTGGGTCTATTGGATGTATCTACACAGCCTTCAGACCACTTTCTAATTCTTCAGTTTCTAAGCTCTCATTTTTGAAGTAGATTTCAAAAACATTTGGTTGCAAATAAATCCTAGCACATGCAACAACAGTGTGGCTCAGTGGTACAAATCCTCAGACTCATCTAATTTCAAGGTATCAACAGTTCAGAAATCCAGTGATGATTTTGCAGTATCAGCAAGAATAATTTAATTACATCTGTATCAGATGATATGTTGAGAGTGAATGGAATTGAGAAGAAACAAAAACAAATATCAAGAAGTATCAAGTCAAAGTAAGGAAATGGAAGACAGAAATCGAGGAGGTATATCAAGAAACAAGCAGCAGCAATATTTTCTCAATGAATGATTCAGGACATGTCAGGGAAGAACGGCAAAAATAACAACTACTTCACTGGAAAAAAGCAATGCTTGGCTCGTGGGCTTCAGGCAAATCTTTCACTGACATCAACAGATATTCTGCATTGTATCAAAAGCAATTCTGACTACCCAGAAGGAATTCAACAGTCAATCAATTCAGGGAATGATTGTGATGCCCTTAATTTAAAAATAGACAAACATGTCTGCCTTAGTATGTTTAATTTTGGCTCCTTTGATTTCTGATTTCTTTGAGATCATACACAAAAGACTTTCTCTGAGATGTAAAAAACACACGGGTCAAGTATTTCACAATGTTTTTTTTTTTTTTTCTGGTCCCTTTTGTCTTTTCTAAAGGCTGTATTTCAGCCCAGAATTCTAATGCTTATGTCCTTATATTGCATATGCAATGTAACTGAATTATAGCTACCTTCATATATATTATTATATTGCTTTGAATGACCAGCACATTTTGTTACACTAATACAGAATAGTGCTCTTTCTCTAAATAATATGACATATCAGTGAGACCAAATCCAAAATAAAGTACTGCTTAGCATAAGCAGGAGAGGTAAGAATCTAGGTCTAACTAGTATTTCAGTTTTAGCACAATTAACAGTCAAATAATGTAAGATCAAGTAGAAGTCACTATGATACTATATTCATACATTCTATAGAGTACTGAAACAGAGTATTTTAAACATTATATTAGGACTACTGACAACTTCTCAGTAGCATTAAATATAGCAAATATTAAAATCACTTTAATACGGGATGTGGTAATAAATTTTTGAGTAGTGTCTTCCTCTCTCAGACTTCTAACCCTCTCCAAGAACATCAACAACTTTAACTCCTGCTTCCTTTCAATGTATTGCCATCCTGCTTGGCTGTGTAGTAAGAGCTAGTATCTGCACTTAGGCTTAACAGGAAATTAATTAACCCAATTCTCAAGTGAATTATGGGAAAACTGAATACTCTCTTTAAAATCACTATGGATTGGGCCACTGATTTGAATGGAAAGAGCATTAACTCCCTAGATTCAAAAATGGTAGGCACATGTAAAGAACCTGAGAGAAGGAAAATACACTCAAAGACAACAGTTTTAAACTGCAGGTACCTGAAGGCAAATTTCCTTGGCAATAACTTCCCCAAATCCAGATTCTTTGAACTTATAAAAATTTAAATGGACTATTTTTAAAACCCTGTATTTTTTTTAACATTATATCACAAGTAACCTCTGTTTCTTCACCATTCACACAATCTTGAATAAATCTCCCTTTGGAGATTGGTAATTCCCTTTTGGGGAAATGCTGCTCCTCTGAGTTCCTCCACAGTTTTAGAATATATGTGACACTAATTTTTCCTGCATTTTTACATTTTTGATTTATGCTAGTGAAAACACTGCAGTGTGCATTATAATAAAATGTATAATAACCCACTGTAATAAGCATGGTTTATATCTCCTTTATGGTATCAATATAATTCTTTAACATTCAGAGGCCATTGTAGAGCATTTTCATTTGTAGTTGTTAAAAAAAAAAAAAAAGTGGGTTAATTAGCATCAACCTCAGCTGAAATATGGGAAACCTGAAGACAAAAATCATCTATCTCATGTCAGATGGCAAGTCACCAACAGAGGCCCTGATTTCTAATTTTCAGTCTATTGGATTATACATTAGAAACCATAATTTGACCTTCATGACAATCATGACGGTAACATAACTCTGACATTGTTTAGTCTTAAGTCACAACTTTTATTGTGACATTGAACATTTTTTAATGATTTTAACAGAGAAAGTAATTTTTAAGCAAAGATACTGAAAGCTCTTCTCTTTCAAATGACCCCACATCTCTGAGCTCTATCTATCAATAAACCATATTTCTCTCTCTATGCAAACTTCAAATTCGTCACCTCCCATCACACACTTTTCACCAAAACTGTTCTCAAGGAAACTCCTATCTTCCAGTAACTGGATATATGTGAAACTTTATCCTTAAGAGCGGGTGAGACTGTTCAGATAATACATGGGAGGAATCTCTCTGTGATACTTTCTATACAAGCAAGTTAGTTATGCTCCATTTACTATCACACTTTCTTGCTCCTGTTTAGCAAAGGATTCTTGATTTCTGAGCCGAAATAGCTTTAGCCCAGGATAGTGGATGCTATTTATATCTTCAGGTAATTTTTCTGAGCAATTGCTGAGTGCGTTATCAAAAGTCTAAGCAACTAGACTGTATTTATTATCTAACAAGTTTTGCTCTGTTATTTCACTACTTTTTCGGTTCTGAACAGATGTGCCAGTACATGTGATGCTTAACACCACAAGAAAATATATTTATAGTCAGCAAATGTTTACATTTGACTGGATAAAGCAACTGACAATAACTTAATACAGCTAGTTATGAAGAATAATGCTGTATTTCTAATTTTCTTTCCTATGGACAGTTTGCCCTACAAGCAGATCTGAATTTTACAATTAAGTTGCTGTATTTTTGAGCTTTAGATTTAAGTTTCTGAAACAACTTCAGTTGCTGTGGTATCTTTCTCATTTGTGTAAAGAACTACTTTATTCCTACCGTACACATTCTTAGTGTAACCCATGTAATTCTGTGATTTTGACACTTGCATATAACTCAACCACACTGCATCATTTGTACTTTCTGTTAACTGTTTGAACTAAGGGACAATAATTTAAAATGGTGCTGATGTGAAGAGTGCTATAGGTAAAGCACAAAACTAGAAAGAGAGAACCCTTGGTTCCGCATGTAGCTTCATAATAGACTTGCATGGGAGCTTGGCTTAGTATTTTATGATCACATTTTCAATTGGGTTATCTAAATTTGCCTGTCTCCACTATCATTGGATGCACAAACAGAAGTATACTTCTTTTGGTATCCTTACTATCTAGTCATCTATAGCCCTTGAAAAATCAAACTGTTATCTTGTTTTAGCTACAGATTTCAGATTAAAGTTCAACTGTTACAATTGAATATATAGAAGTGACAGATTCTGACCATGCAGATGTTGAAAACATTCCTTACATAGCTTAGGAAAAGCATTTTCCACATTTCAGAGCACCAGAAAGCATTTTAACTATTGGCGCTACAAGCACCTGCATGTATTTAACCGGAAGCATCTAGTTATCTCACTCCTTTCAAATACATGTGCAGGAATACTTAAATTTGGTTGCCCAAGCAGAGATGCTTTCATATGCTGCTTTCATAACTTAATTGGCTATGCCATTATTATTTTAGGAGAGCAAGAAACTACTGAAGAACTTAAAGGGAGTAAGTATGATCCTGTAGGCTGTTAAGGATTAAACTGAAAGAGAAGCTGATATTGCTATTACTCTGAAAAAGTTTATCATTTGCTTTTTTTGCCAAAGTTATCATTATCCTTATATCATAGAATCACAGAATTGTTAAGGTTGGAAGGGACCTCAGGGGTCATCTAGTCCAACCTCTCTGCTCACGCAGGGTCACCCAGAGCACGTGGCACAGGGCTGCGTCCAAGCGGGTTTTAAAGGTCTCCAGAGAAGGGGACTCCACAACCTCTCTGGGCAGCCTGTGCCAGGGCTCTGTCACCCTCACTGCCAAAAAGTGTTTTCTCAAGTTCCTGTGGAACCTTTGGTGCCTTTTGGTGCCTTATATGATGTTTTCAAGAAGACCTTAAATTTTAATTTTTGATCTGCAGCTCTGGGGCATCCCAGCTTTAGCAGGAACAGTACGAGTGTCAGAACCCTCATCATTTTTATATTCATTTGTCACTTTTAAACTTAGCAATAACAAAAAAGGAAGTCAGAGAGGCAAAAGGTTTACAAAGCAAGATCAGGAAATAAAGTTTTGAAAACTAAGTTTGCTCTGCACTCTGAATGGTAACTAGATATCAGTGTTATTAGTCTGGTTATTTAAAGGAAACTGAGTAATTATCAAAAATGTAAGTGGCAACAGTGAAAATATGCAAAATACTGGAGAGAACTGCCTGACTGGTGAAGCAATGGGACAAGCAACCAAGACAAGTTGTTAAATCACCGTCATAGAGATATTCATGGAGACTATACATCAAGCTATGGGATATGATTTAACAATAATGAAATCAAACCTGACATTACATAGGAGCAGAGACTAGAAGAATTGGTAGAGGAACATTTCTTCTTGCATATTTCTGTGAAAACTCGCCAAGATTGATTTCATTTGGTATAACATAAGTGATTTCTTACTTTCTCTTTTATATATTAACTGTATTATTATTTGATGTTGATAAATTACACAGTTTTATAGCTTCCCAGAGATGAAAACTAAACAGTGATGTGCATTGGGAACAAGTGACTTTCTTTTCAACGTCAGCACACTTCATGGCACTTTTAAGAAGGTCAAAAAAGCAGAAAGTTGTGTTTTATAGTTATGCATTACTTTAACAGAAATATAAAGGTAAGACTGTTATTGCATTACAAGATAAAAATTCTGTAACATTAGCATGCTGGAGCCTCGAGCATCCCACATCACATCGAGCTGTCATGCAGGGCAACATGACCTTTTGATACATGATTGTTCACAAAAAAAAGTAGTCATTACAATTTCCAGGGTTTCCTACAAATTAAGATACTCCATGATGTAGTCCTCTTGTGCCAGCTCCCTATAAAAGCTAGAATGTGACTCCAAGGGACCCAATAAAGACCATTTTGTGATGTTCTGCAAATAAAAGCAGTGCTCTCAATATGGAAAAGTGTCTGCATCTGACCTAGCTGTATGTATACTGTATGTATTTTGTTCTTTCTTCTATTTTTCCCCGTTTCCTTTCTTTCCCACTAGGTTTTAAGATGTACATAGAACTGTGAGAAAACGGAACATTTGCTTCATATTGTAAGCCTTTTTTTTTCTCTTCGTAACTCTGCCCATTTCACTACACACATTATTCCTACTACCTTGTAATAATTTATAGTTTCTCTTATATTCTTTGGGTTTACTTCTTTTTTTTTCCTCTAGCTTTGGAAAAAAAGTAATGTATTTTGGTAATAATCAGTATTTTATCTATTTTACATAGCTGACTAAACTTCAAAATCTTTAGGTTTTTGGAATATATATAGTTATGTACAGAAACCCAAAAGAGCAATTTTTCACCATCACATATAATGCAGTTGGGAATCTTCTGCCTACCTGCACACATGCTCAAATGGAGGTCTAGGCTTCAGCTTGCAAGGTTGGCTGGATCAAATGTAAGTATTCTTGGAGCATCCAGTTGTCTGTGGGTCACATAGTGCATTCGGGACAAGCCTGTGTTAGTGATAGTAGTAATCTGAATGATAACCTGTATCTTTCTTGTCCCCTACACCAATTCTGTCACTGATTTTAGAATGTTGATTATATTCAGTAGCCATTATGAGGGATATGACAAAGCTTTCAAATTGCTTGAGCCCAAAGCTGTCTGATTTTTTTTGTAAAAAAAATGCATAAAATTCTCATTGTTCTCTCTATCCAGAACCACTATACAGGCCATTAGTCAGTTCCTTGACTGGACTGGATGATTGCAGGTGCATTTTCCACTCGCTCAAGCAAATTCCAGTTCAGCACTGCCAGGAGCTCAAGGCTGGGAGCCATAACCAATTTGCAGTTGCTTTTGAGCACGCCAGATCTCAGGCTCCACATGGCACACGAGCAGCACGAGCTCAGACCAATCCTCCTTTCAGCCCTGTGGCAGCGCCGGCTCCGCTGAGGGTCTCAGCCGGCAACGCCGCCCTTTCAGTGATCCACATCCGACACGGAGCCGAGCTCCTCGCTCTGCCCGGGCTCACGTTAAAAGGCTTTGCGTTAGACACCTTTGTACTGCAGTCAGATAACCTGCTGTCAGCGCACACAGTTAATCCCAGCTCCTGGCTGCAGGTGTGAAAGCTCAGGGAAGCACCATGTCCCCTAAACCACTCTTCAGACCCACGGCCATCACAGGGGATGCCGCGCACCGTGGGGGCTCCTGGCCACCAGGGCAATGCTCACAGCATCCAGCCCTCCAGACCGCCCCTGCTACCGCATCCTCTGCGCACACAGTGCCGAAGGCAACCGGCAACCAGTCCTCCTCGCCAGGGACCGCCGGCTGGGCCTGGGCACCCACACCAAAGGGCTGCCTGCGCACCCACCAGCATCTGCCTCTGCTGCGAGCAATAAACCCAGACCAAGCGCCTCCTAATTAACCTTCTTCCGATCACTGACTCGAACGTGAGGGGTTTGCTCATGGTTATCGTCGAGGGATTTGGTTTCACAGGCAGCTTTCCACAGCCCTCGAGCTGACCAGCTCCAACGGCCGCAGGTGCGCGCGCAGCCGCCACAGCGCGCGCGCGCCTCCTGCAACTACAGCTCCCGACACGCTCCGCGCGCCGCGGCCGCGCAGCCTGCCGGGAGGGGCGCGCCCGCAGGGGCGGAGCGGCGCGGCGCATGCTGGGCTGCCGGGGCGGGTCGGGGCGCGCGGGGCGCGCTGGGAGTTGTAGTGGCCGCGGTGCGTGGGGCGCGTGCGGCGGTGCGCGAGCGTGGCCGTTGCCGGAGCCGTTGCCGGAGCCGTTGCCGGGCGGCCGCCATCATGTACCACAGCAGCACGCAGCGCCGGCACTGGACGTTCCGCGGCGAGGAGGAGCTGACGCGCTGCCGGGCCGAGGCGAACCGCAAGTTCCGCGGCAAGGCGGCGGCGGGCGGCAAGGTGCGGGGCGGAGGGGCCCGCCGGGCGCCGGGGCGGCGCCGGGCTCAGGAGCGGTTTTGTTCCCCACAGGTTCAGCAGGCGGACTCCTTCCTCCTGGAGCCGCAGGAGGAGCTGGCGATATGCAAGTACTACGAAAAGAGGCTACTGGATTTCTGTGCTGTCTTTAAGCCTGCCATGCCCCGGTCTGTGGTGGTAAGGAGACGTGTCTGGGCCTCGCCTCCTGAGAAGCAGCTGCCCTTAGTGACACCGCCGGCGCGTCCGTTAAGAAGGGGTGGTCTGGGGCATTACCGCCCCTCCGGGGTGATTTCATGTGCGTCCAGTGAGCGGTGTCTGCAGGGCCATGGCTAACGAAGCTGCCAGGGTTGGCCCTCAGTGTTGCTTGTTCCCGCACTTGCTGCTTCCTTGTTTCTCAAAGTACAGACGTCCTTTGAGTGTTAATTGCCCCCCTATCTCCCAAGTATAGCGGTACTTGAAAAATTGGTTTTGCTTTTTGTCAGTTTTCTGTGAGATAATGTTGTTGAATGCCTGGCTATATGCTCATGGGGTTCAAATCAAATTGGAAATGTAGCTGGAGGAAGGAACCTGGATCTGGATCTGAATCTGCAGTCTGGAAGATAAATTAACCAAACTACCACTTTGTCAGATCCCTATAGGAATAATACCGTGAGGTACTTATTGACATGGCAGCATGTGCCTCTACTTGTAGCCCTAGTGTTTTCTTGGCTTTACTGTACGCTTACAATTATTTGTTCTGTTTACATTTTTTTAAGTCTAGTTTTGCTTCTGTACTTACTTCTCCCTTTCCTCCTTTTTTATGTAGGGAACAGCTTGTATGTATTTCAAGCGCTTTTACCTCAATAACTCAGTGATGGAGTATCATCCTCGGACAATAATGTGAGTGAGTTATCAACACATCTTGAGGTACTGTGTTCAGTAGAACACTAAGAAGCATAATGTTTATACTTGCAAAGGTGGTAGAAATGAAAAGAGATGTTTAAGGAGCTAAAATACAAGTAAAGACAGAAAATAGCCACTTTCTAATTGGTGAAGCTTACTGTATTCTAAACCTAGTGTCTGAAGATTTGAGTTTTCTGAATGAATTTTTGATAATGAGGTAAGTGCTGATGGATGTTAGTTTTTCACTTTTTTTTTTTCCTTCCTCTCTTCTCAAGGCTTACGTGTGCATTTTTGGCATGTAAAGTAGATGAATTTAATGTATCCAGTGCACAGTTTGTTGGTAACCTCCGAGAAAGCCCTCTTGGGCAGGAAAAAACTCTTGAACAGATACTGGAATATGAACTACTACTAATTCAGCAGCTGAACTTCCATCTTATTGTGCACAATCCATACAGACCATTTGAAGGATTTTTAATTGATTTGAAGGTAATATTGTTTTATGTGCTATGTATGTCATATGCTGATGCAATGTAAGCACCTTTAGGATCATATTAGAAGAGATAAGTTGCTTTTGTCTCTTTGCTTCGAAAGATCTAGATACTAACATGATAGACTTCCTTTCAGACACCTGCCTATGTTAGGATCTCTAAGCATTTTGGGTTGTCTTTCAGAATAAGCTGACCTGCTGCATTTTCCTTCATGCAGCACTGTGGATTTTGTTTGTTTTGAACTTGTGAAGATCAGAAGCAGCTGCCTGCTTTCATAAATAGTTACCATTTTTTTTTTCAGACTCGTTATCCAATGCTAGAGAATCCTGAAGTTTTGAGGAAAACAGCTGATGACTTTCTTAACCGAGTAGCTCTGACAGATGCATATCTGCTCTTTACTCCCTCACAAATAGCTCTCACTTCTATATTATCTAGTGCTTCAAGAGCAGGAATTAATATGGAAAGGTAGGCTTTATTGCTTTTTCTTCACAGGTATACTTAAAGTGCTTCCTTCCTGTGTTGTAGCAACATGTTGCAAACAATGCTATTTTGTTTTAGGCATTCCTAAGTAGTAAGTGTAAGCATGTATTTACTGGTTGTTAGCACATCTGGTGTATTCTTTAACGAAAACTGAAGCTATTTTTCTTTTTTGATTCCAAAAGTAGGAGATGTATAGCTAGCTGGCTGAACTTTTTCTAATTGACTTTGTCCTAGTTACAGCAAGATCTTCAGACTGATCTTGACAAATGAGCAAAGAAAACTGAAAGAGAGGGAACTGAGGGTAAAAAGCACCTTAAAGAAACACTTAGATATGTTTTAAACAGTAAGACATTTAAGACTTCAAAGTCAAAGGGAGCTTCTCTTTAACAGACAACTAGGTACGCAGAAACAGTGAACTGTATTTGGCTGTTCCAACAGTGTGATTTCCATGAAAATGGACCAACTGAAAGGTGCTGTTTTAAATTGGTGGCTTTTTAAAAGCGTGTGTTGGTGTGGGGAAGGCCCTGTGCTATGTTCACTGTCCTCTAAGAATAATACAAAAATACTTAGCTCCTTATCCGAACTTTAAAGTTGCTGACTTAAATCCTAAATATATAGTTGTTTTTATGCTGTGATTCAGAAAAGCATGCTTAGGAAAAAAACCTAGAATGATATGTAAATGGTATTAGAATTGGAGCATGGGAACTTTGTTTGCGTGTTCAAGAAAAGCTGAATCTTAGTCTGGTCCCTTGTTACTCCAAGCAAGCTTGGGAGCTGCTAGGTGCGATGGAAACTAATGTTGCAGTTATCTGTTAAGCTACCAGAGCAGCGATACTAAAAGAGCGGCTGCCAGTTTACAGAAACTATTTTCTTGGTGGCCTTTTGCTTCAGACTGGAAGCAGTGAGTAATAGGTCACTTTAGGTCTGTATATTAACTAAAGTTTAAGGCAATAGACATTGGAAGATCTTGGAACCTTGGAGTTTTGTGACCTATCCATAAGTGCATACTCTCTCTAGAAAAGGAAAGACTTCTTATGGAACTTGGTGAGGAGTGTTGCTTCCATTGGTTGTAGTTTATCCTGTGTTTACCCTGTGATAAATAGTACTTTTGGCAGCTACTACTAATTAATAAAAAGTGCAAATGACTACTAATTAATAAAAAGTGTAAATGACATGTTTTAAGAACTTCAAACTTAATCTTTCATTTTTCTTTAGTTATTTATCAGACAGTCTTATGCTGAAAGAAAACAGAACGTCCTTAACCAAGCTACTAGATGGCATGAAATGTAAGTAAACATTGGAAAAATAGGATACACTATATCTCTAAGGAAAAGAACTCTTTTCTCTCAAGCTTTGAGCAGAAAAATGTTCTTTAAATAGAGATAGCATTAAGTAAATCATGGGCAGTAAAATGAAGCACTCCGCAGGAAGCAAATGCTGAAAGTTATTTTTGACATAAGCAAACAATGTTTAAAAAGGCCTGATGAACTGTAGTCATTTAAATGCTGGTGAATAACTCGCATTCAAAAGCGCAAAGTCTGTTTCGGGCCCTAGATACTTCTGTTGCTTAAATACTTCCTTTCACTGTGATTTTTTTTTTTTAAGTGTAGCTTCTGGCAAAAGCCTGCACGTAACTACTTCTGCCACCAGAGGGTACCTTTTCTAAAATAAATCATTAAAGTTAAGTGATCTGCTAGAGTTTAGCTATCACTTACATTTTGTAGACTATAAGGATGGTTTGAAATAAGTTTTTGCCTGGCAAGGACTGCGATTGTTCTCCATTCTGTGGTTATTCAGCTTAATTGAACAAAAGGCTAAATTAGGAATTTTTCAGGAAGTAGCCTCTTCAGTAAGTTCTGTAATGTCTCAAATGAATGTGTGCATATAAAATGGAAGAGTGGGAGCATTAAGAAGCTAATCTTTCAACAAAGTTGACTTCAGTAGCGAATACCTCACACTGGTCACCAGTGTCTACGTTCAAAATAAACTGGACTTGTAAAAATAAGATATTGTTTTCTCTCTACTAACCAATCTAGTCTTCCTGCTTCCATTAGTAAGAAGCAGCGGGAAAACTGGGTTGACTTTGCTTTCCTTGAATGTTGTCCTGATTTTGGTGAAGTCTTTTTATTCGAAACTGCTCAAAGCCTTTTACTGTGCTCATTGTTTTAAAGAGGGAGGGAACCGTAAAGTACTGGTTTAAGCAATGGCTGTAGCCATAGGACTGATTGGTAGTACCTTGTGTAATTCACAGAGTGGAGCAGAAATTGTTTAATTAGCTTAAGGCTGTGTTGTTGCCACCATAGGCATGAAAAATCTCATAAAGAAATATGAACTACCAAAGCCTGAAGAGGTTGCTGCTCTAAAACAAAAATTGGAGAAATGTCACAGCTTGGACCTTTCACTTAACATAAACCCGTAAGTAGATCTTTAACACTTCCTCAGTGCTTCAACTCTTGGTCTTTTTTTTTTTTTTTTTTTTTTTTTTTTTTTTTTTTTTTTTTTTTTTTTTTTTTTTTTTTTTTTTTTTTTTTTTTTTTTTTTTTTTTTTNTTTTTTTTTTTTTTTTTTTTTTTTTTTTTTTTTTTTTTTTTTTTTTTTTTACTATTTTGGAAACTTTACTTTTCCCTAATCTAAATAAGTAAATGAAAATTAAACCGTCTAAATGAGGCACCAAAAGTTCCACAGGAACTTAAGGAAACATTCTTTGTCAGTGAGGGTGCCAGAGCCCTGGAACAGGCTGTCCGGAGAGGTTGTGGAGTCTCCTTCTCTGGAGATCTTTAAAACCCGCTTGGACGCAGCCCTGTGCCCCGTGCTCTAGGTGACCCTGCGTGTGCAGGGGGGTTGGACTTGACCTCTGAGGTCCCTTCCAACCTTAAGCATTCTATGATTCTATGATGATTCTATGAAATGAGCATGTTTGTTTGTTCAAATTGTTGCTGTGTTTCTGCTAGTTTAAAAGTTTTGATTCTTTGTTTCTAGTAGTGCTGTGAGTGTAAATACAGTCTTTGTGCCCATTTGCACAGCAAGCAGGAGTAGTGTTTATTGAGTCTGGAGTTTGGGGATGGCTTTTAACACCTGACCTCTTTATATAATGATAGCAATATTAATGCCATTAATTATTAATATATTATTATATTATTATGATATTAATAATGCCATAATGCTACTTGATGTCTTCAAAATGACTTAATTGAAAGAAAAATTGTTTAAATTTTAATGTCATCTTAAGGCATCTATGTGGACTGCAAGCACTTGATTTCTTTCTGTAGAGTATTATGCCCTTTTCACTTTAGTACTCAGAACTGCAAGCTTCTAGCAGAATTAGAAAATTAGAAATTTAGACTACTTAACAGCTTGATATGTGGCAAATCATATTATGTACCTATTTTAAATGCTGTGGCCAAAGAAGGCTCTAAAAATGCGTATATATTTCACTTTTTTTTCTGGTTGGGGTGTAGGAGGAAGAGGAAAGGTTATGAAGATGATGAATATATAACAAAGAAATCTAAAATGGATGAGGTCAGTAAGTCTGCTGTACAAGTACTGCTTTTTTTACCCTCTTAATTACTACCAAGACAAAAATGACACAAATAGTGACTTTTTTTTTTAAATCTCAGTTTCTAAAAAATAAGCCAAATCTACTTTTAACAGTTCTGTTTGGATCTACCATTTTTTTTGCTGATGTTAATACTGCTACAAAGAGCCTAATACCAATACAGAGGGAGAGCTCATCAATTTGATATGCTAGAAAGAGTCCACAGGTCCTGAGTGGCCAGATGACTAAACTGCCAAAGTAAAGAAGCTGTAAAAAGGGCTCCTTGTAGAAGGCTTCACTCTGAGTGCTTGGGATTCTGTGCATAGTCCTCAGTAATGAAGAAGTAATGAAGATAAACTGCAAACAGGTGTTCAAAAAGGCTGATTAAAAAGCCTGAGACTGTATGGCCTTTAGAGTTCATGGGGATAAACTGCTTTTATTTAATAGTAAAAAAAGTGCTTAGTCACCTCTAACTTAAATAGCTTTTTAGGTTCTAGTTTGCTTGTTCAACTAGGGGGTGCTAAATCCTGGATATAAGGAACACAGGGTTGAGCTTTTTAATTCTTTTATGAAAAACACAGAGTTGTAGAAGCAAGAAGTTAGACCCATTTAATGAGTTAGACCCATTTCAGTCCTGTGCTCTAGGATGAGCCACTATTAGCTGAGAATAAAGTCTTCCCTCTGCTACGTTTGCTTGCTTAAATTGTTTCTTTTTCACCCTTTTTATATATATATAAAAATAAAATCTCCCTTATGATTCCAGAAAGAAAAACTTAATTAGAATTCAACAACTGGCTAGGGACAGCATAAAGATTGTTATGCTGTACTTACAGATAGAGGGGAGAGGATGTTCCCTCTAAGTTCTTCATCAACTGTTGTCTATGAGGCCTTAAGTCAGGCTCCTGTCCAGATTCTCCTGCTGTACTTGAATGAATGAGATGAAATTCCCACTGAGTTTAGTAACTCCTAATGTCCACGTAGAGCTCCTTGTGTCTGTGTTGCTTCCTCGCTAGCAGCATTAAGAGGGTAGGTGTGTAATGCAACCCAGGCCTTGCTTTCCACTTTTCTTCCAGCAGTCCCCCTGCAAAACGGAGCGTCAAGTAAGCTGGATTACGACAAAGCATGCATTTTGTGCAAGATAAAATCTTGCATTATGATTAAACATAGTTCAAGTTTACTACTTAAATGCTTGTTAGTAATAGTAGTTAGGGTTGAAAGATACCCCTATGAAAAGCTTTACAAATTAATTTGTAAACTGCCACGTGCAGAAGTCGTTATCTAGACAGGGTGCAGCAGTAGCATGTACGTGTAGCTAGTTATTGGGTGGCCCACCTAACAGCAAAACCTCCCAGCTGCCTACATGGCTCAGCCCAGGCTCTTTCCTTTTCTTCTGCTAGGAGGAATGGACTGATGATGATGTTGCGGATTCACTATAAACCCTCAAGGAAGCTGGTCTTCTGTTCCAACTGCCAGGACCTACTCGGGCTCCCAGCTGTGAAGTGCCTGCTTGTAGCAGAACTCTCATCATCCACCACAGGTTTCTTATGGGGGTGTACAAGGTACTTGTGCTCTCAGTTTTAATGTCTTTACAATAAAGCATGTAACTTTTTTTTTACTACAACTGCAGCTAGTTCCTTTAGCAAATACTCATGTGAAATGTATTCTTAAAGGCCTTTGTCACTCAGGGAAGAGCTTTGGAACAGTTTGGGATTTGACTCTAGTTATCACTGTGCTGTATTTCTAGACTTACCACACCTCAGCAAAGTGAATAAATAAAAGCAGAAGACAAGTTGGGTGTGAATACCTAAATTATTTAGAGCAGAAGTGCTGCCTTCTTCCCAAATTTGTCCTTGAAATTCAAAATGTGTCTACTGCAAATTAAAAAAAGAAGACACTTTTACTGACCAAACAAATTCATCTGCAGCAAAGAAAAGCAAGTATCACATCTTCACTTCAGGCCCCCTTTACAGCCTGCCTTCTTAAAGCAAATGAAGTCTTTGGAAGAGGATAACAGGCTGAACGGAAGCTGAGCAAAGTAGTCAGCAACAGTCCATACATGTTATGAAGGAGGTTTGACATTTTTATTTGACCTAATTGTATTCCCTAATGGAAAATAGGGGGAGAAGCTCTAAGTGCTGAAACAATGTTGTTGTTAATTACCTTTTCCTCTTAGATGCAATTTAATGCAGGTTTGACAGGAACTAGTCAAGCAATATAGTTTTTAAAGAGGATCTACACCCCTTCTCAGTAATAGCGATCCTGCAGTGAGGTAGAGGTCTTACTAAGAGTGTCAGGGACTTACACTGTAACCACGAGCTCCCTAGTAAGATCCAAGCTTAGACACTCATTTTCAGTAATTTTATGTCCTACCTGAAACATCGAAGGCAGCCCAGCAAAAGCTCAGAGTAAGGATGCACTAACATTTCAGCAAAGACACAAAGCTAAGAGCTATACACATTGGAGCAGAAGTGACTGCATAAACTCATTCTTGTCCTTTTTCCTCACAGCCAGGAGACAGAGACTTAAGGAATATTTTTACAGTAGGGGAAAAACAAAGTAGGAGATTTGTCAAGAGAAATTATAGTAACAAGTTTGGCTTCAAGAGCAGCAGAGCTGTGGCTTTCTTATTTTTCTTCAAAGCTTTTGTGATCTTGACCAGTGCTGTACACAACAAGTCTAGCTCCCTGCTAGTGGGATCCCTTAGACTAGCAGCACACTCATGGGAAGATCATCACATCTCCCTCTTCCTTTCCCCATCCCTCTTCTCCCAGTCAAACGTTAGAGTTGTTTTAGTGGAATAACAGGTATGTTCATATAATACAAACTATTTATGCTGCACTTTCTCATTAGATTCACTGTCAGTGAATCTTAACATCCTGTTATCCTTTGGCATCATGCCCAAGAAAAGACATGAAGGGGAGTGCTGAAATATCTTCATTTTTTTCTTATAGTTTAACAGATTTGCTCTCTTCCCCTTAGGAGTTATGTACAGCTTAAAAGAGGTGAACTTACTCCAACTCTTAACTTTCATCTGTAATATGATATAAACAAGCATGAGGGTACTCAGAATTCCTAAAACCCATCAATGTGACATAATGAACATTTAAAAATAGACTATGGATGTAGACACCATAAAAAATTTCCACAGCAGCCCAAATTACCACTTTCTATAAACAGGCTCTCTGCAACTTGATTTATTTAAAAAAAAATTAGTTCAGTTATAAAAATAAAATTCATGATCGACTTACATTACACAAGAGGCCAACCAGAACATATTTTATAAAATGGTTTAATGAATGCATGCATGTCTGATACAATGATCAATAAATTTACTGAATTCAAATTATTTACTGTTGTAAACATTTTACAAAAGCATTGTGATTTATCTGGATATACAGTCCTTGATGGAAGAATTATTCAGACTGAATCAGTGGCACATTAAAAAATAAAGCTGTCAAGACCCATTCTGCATATTCTCTTTCAACATGATTCCAGCAAGAGAAACAGCATGGTATAAAAAGTGTACAGCAAAGATTGTTCCTACCATAACGTCAAACTCCAGAAACTGTAAATACAAGTTAAAGTGGTTGAAACAGTCAAAGTTGTAATAGTTGTAACCAGTCAGAAATTACAGTAAGAAGTGTTATCCAGTTATATGCAGCTGTCAAAACAGTGAGTTTCTTTCCTTGTCAGTTGATAATTCTTTTCCAACAAGACAACAAAACTTTGGCAATTGGAGGTGCTGAAAATAATTTTCAGAGTTCAAGACACAGTCACAGCATTTTCTTTGCGGAAGGTGAACTGTACACCAAGGCTCAGAGGTCGTGAAAATTTGTTCCAAGTGGAAAAAAAAAGTGCAAATGTCCTGCACAGATAGCTTAAAAAGCTGCTGGTACAATCATTCACCAACAGAATCTTTGTTTTCTTTTTGCATAGTTCACACATCACTGGGAACGTGACAGGGTGTGCTATTTTTGGCAAGAGCAAGAAGAAAGTGATACTGGTGTGAGTTGCCATGTTGGGCGTGCTGGATCCATGCAGAGGGCAGGTAGAGGGCTGCTACCTGCTGTTATTGGACACTGAATACTGATTTTGTTTCTGTTGAAGCAGTTCAGTAATAGCCAGCAGCTTCTTAAGAACATGCTGTAGGGAAGAAAAAATAGTCAGTACAGCTGTAGAGTAGCCATGAGGAAAAACGAGCCTCATTGCTGCAGAAACACTTTCAACATGACTACCAGACCCACTAGCCATCTGCTAAAAACATTCTAAAAATGTTTTCTACACTATTTTATATATGTTTACATTATAAATCTAATACAAAAAGGAAACAGCTCTGATTCCCTGGTTGCTGAGATGTTCTGAAAAGTAGCTATAAAAAATGGTGATGCACTTTGCCTCTGCACTCATCAATCGTCTTGTTTGGCTGTTTTTGAAGAAAGCCAACACATCTTGTCAACTTAACCTGCAAGTTTCAACATGAAACCAAGCAGAAAACCTAGCACAAGAAAGTGAGAGTTTTACTCTCAGTTTTCTTCATGTTTTAAAACAGAACTGGGCCAAAAAAAATGAAAAAAAAATCCTATGACAATAAAAAAGGTGACAGCCTAGTTTACTTTTTATGTACATCCAAAAAATACTTTTTTTTTCCCCCCCGAAAATTTTGAATTCAGCCAGATGCATCTGAACATACATATATCATAGACGGGCTAGGAACGTATATTCGTAACATATTTGTGATTCCAGCCTTCCCATCATCACAGCAGAGCCATGTCTAAAAAAAATGGTTCAGGGTCACCAAGGTAAGGCATTGCTATTATTGACAGAATAAAAATAGAAAAACACCCTTCAAGATAATTTTCTTTACGGAAACCCTCGAGGAGAATAAATGCACCGAGGAGAGAATATTGCATCTCAGATCACTGAAGTACTTCAGATCTACCTTGATTTTTAATCCCACTTACACATACTATTCAAGGACAAGCCTTCACAAAAATAGAAAGAAAGATGGCCCTTATGTATCAACATCAAATAAATTTAGTGCTGAATGTTGCTGGTACCTTGCCACGCAAATCTGGCCATCTTTTTGCCTTGTCAAGATGATCACTATTTGAGTGAATTAGAAATATGATCGTAGGTCATTTTGTTCTCCCTCACATGCCGCTAAAATAGTAAATTTTAGTAACTAAACTGGATAAGGTTTGAACTGCTGTAATGAAAGAATTTCATTTCCAATTCCTTGAGTTTTCTTCTGACGAAAAAATAGAGTTAAAATACAAATACATTTTCGTATTTTTTCAAAAGTCACACAAGTTCTCAGTAACCCTCCTGTTTGGGGGAAAAAAAAAAAAAAGGCTTTACTGATGAAATATATATTTGAATGATACGATATTGAGTCATCTGTTGTCAGGCAAAAAACAGAAACACTGTTTTATGGTCTGCGTAGGTTTACATGAAGAATTTACAGAAGTCAGGATGGAAGTAGTCTGGTCTTTGAACATAAGGCTAAGAAATCCGATTTATGTCTGGAAATGGTAAAATTAACAACTATCCCAAAACTTGACTTTGTCAAGAAGTTACTTGATTTTGATTGTTACTTGATTTTGTTACTTTATTGTTACTGCACATGTAGAGATACTTGAAGCAGATGGTGGCTAGTTGAAGTTCATCATAAACAGCGGTCTATAAGCAAGAATTTCCAGAGCAATGCATGAAGTTATTTAATTTTTTTTTCTCTCTCCTTAAAAATGAAGTTTGCATAAAAGCGGTATATGAGTTCAATCATTGCAGCAAGATGCTTATAGTGTTTGCTACAAGTTTGACATGTTTGTTCACAAGTGCGATGAATCAGAAAGTAGAAATGATTTAGCAACAGAAACTTAAGACAAAAAACAACAAAAAAAACCACTAACGTTTGAGACCTAGAGAACCATTTCTTTGGCTTAGGCTTCCTCTGGAAACTAAAAGCTTTCTCTAGAGACTTAAAACACCCAGCTTACGGCCTGTTTAGGCCTTAAAACCAGCTTTACAGCCTGGTTCATTCTGTTGTATAAAGAAACTTAAAATTATGCGTTTTTTTACCTTTAGAGCTGCCTCTTCGTGAAGTGCCCATACGCCTATCGCCCATACCACTGCTATCCCAAAGCACTTCCAAGGGAACTCGAGGCAAACCTGCCGCCAGGGGCTTTCGGGCGCTTACCTGCATGACCCCCCGCTCGTTGCTGAGCGTCCGCAGCTCACCCGAGTGCGCCACGCACATCTCGTGCAGGGCGGCTAGGTCACGAGAGAGGTCAGTTCTAGAGTGCTCCGTAGTGTCTGGGAGCTCGGGAACGTTCTGGAACAGGAAGGGCGAGAGCAGACTTAGCGGCGAGCGCCCGGCCGGCCATCATGGACATGAAAACTACAGCGCTGCAGACCACTCGTTCTGATACTGCACGAGCCGCAGTGCCACTCGTCACAGCTAAGTCTGCCATCCACGTTACCTCATGCAAATTACACATTTCCCCATCTTCAGCAACTTTATGAAGACATTTGATGGTTGCATGTATGTTTCTCATGAAGGAATTAATAAAGATTTAACAGCATCTACTCCTATAAAAGCCTTCTACTGAAAGGTCTCATGGTGCTCTGGTCTGCTCATGTGCTGACCAGAAAGCTACCGAGAAGGGAGGTTCATCTCCAGTCTGCCCTCCACTCATGAAATGAATGTTGTCATTAAACTAGCAGATTAACCCAACAGTAGACTATACACAACACTTTTCAGAATCTTCATGTATAACTGGACATTTAAAAGAAGAAAAATTCATGCATCGTAACATGCAGAACTTGCCATTTAACTAGGAAAAAAAAGGTGACACGTGATGGCCTAGCTGAACGCTCTGGCTTAAAACATTAGTTTTTATAGATTTCCTCAAAATATTCCAAGATACCTTCTAGATCTGGTATGGACTCAATTTAGGAAGCTAGTCATATTTCTTTCATTTTCAGTTTCAAAACAAATTCTTGGTTTAAAAAAATCTATGTAAAATGAACTAAGTACTGTAGCTTGAGTATGATATAGCTATCAGACACAAAACATGTTCAAAGATAACTGCACTTACTATCTACCTTTAAACTACAAGTTGAATGTATGCAGTAAGACATTGTGATGCATAAATGAAATTTAATACTTCTTTAAAAACATGAACATTTGCAATCTGATTGAAGTCAAAGGACAAACTAAACAATTTTCTGTTTAAAAAAAAATTTTAAATGATTAGTATTTTTTGGCTAAAATCCACTAGGGAGGAAAAGGTTTTGTTTGAGCTATTCAGGCAATACTGTATGAGCAAAATCTAACAGAACATTTCATGCTTTTACCTACGTGTGACAGGCCAGCAATGTGCAGTTTCTCTGCACATGTAAGAAATGTACTCAGAAACAAGTGTTCAGAAGTGTGTGGAAATGGATCCACTTTTAAGCTACTTAAGAACCGTACAGAAATTTCATTTGCTGTCCTGCTATGTAGCTTCCAATAAAATTTATCATTTTTTATTCACTTACCCCAAGCTCATCTAGGAACATGATCATGCGATGTTTGTTACTCTTGATGAATGGATTTACACCCTCCATATATGGTTCCTAATAATTTTTAGAAGGATTTATTAGAACAAAGCAATACAAAGTTAAGTCACACCTGGAATGCACATGCTGCAATCAGAGACAAGTGACACTGTAAGAAGACAGGCGCATTCCTTGCAATGATTTTATATTTTCAAGCGAATTTTTAAGGACTGGTAAGCAACCAGTCAGAAGATGGTACTTTCAGTACTGCAGATCAGTTCAGAAATGGTTTGCTAACATCTGCCCACAGACAAAGTTTCTGAAATACTTAAGTGACTGCAATAAAAAAAAATGCAGTACTTTCAAAGACAGCATCAGACTTAAGTGTCCTCTTTGTTCTTTCATTAGTGCTTACATTAAGCTGTGTGTCACACAACTACCTTTGTAGCGGCAGCCTGAAGTCACTTTCTTTCATTACGCTTAAGCCAACAGATTTATTGTTCATCCACGTTGCAGCTTTGGAACCGACACAGACCAGTTGTTACTGGCTCATTCTCCTAGTGCTACAATAGAAATTTGATTGAAAGCCGAGGCTTTCTGGTGCAACTTGTCAAGCTGATTTACCAGGTTCTTTATGTCAAATTATGAAAATGAATACAAATAGAGGGGGTCTAGAACAGCAACCACTGCCCTAAGGAGTAAACTCAACAAATGCAGAGTAAAAGGAGGAGAGGGGAAAAAAAATTAAAAAAAAAA
>VZSG01000036.1:61339-74917 GCA_013398315.1 Nothoprocta pentlandii
GGGCATTGAATGTATTTCAAGGTTCTGTGCAGAGGGATGCCAGTATTACTGGAAGATACTTCTCCCTTTTTATCTCAAATAACCAGCAGAAATGCAAGAAAAAAGAAAAAAAAAATCCATCATCTACTTTGGGCCTGGTTGAACCTCCTCCTGGTCACAAGACTCCTGCTCTAGCAGTTCTCAGTTGTTGTTTTGATATGGACAAAGCCTGAGGAAAATCCAGGCGTTTTACTATCATTGCTCATGTTCTTTGTGGATGGCTGCCTGCCTGCCTTTATCTTCCCTCTTCTCCAACTCCCACACAGAAAATAACGACCCTTTCAGGCCCAGGCAGAAAAAAGTCAATGTGCTTCCACTGCACTTTCTGTTTTTGAACAAATGCCTGCTGAATTTATCTATGCTCTTGTGCACCAAAGCATGGGCACACAACTCTGTTACACCTACTGGTATGGTCACCACTTCATCAATTATTTTAAACAGACCATTTTCACCAATTATTTTAAACAGACCGTTCTATTGTCCCTGCTATGAGGTTCAAACATCTGCAGGGGCTGTAGCAAGTCGTTAATACAGGTTTCTAGCTCATTCACACTCAAATGGCTATGACTCCTTTTTCCTGTTCAGCCACTTTCTGCTGCTGATGTAGTTCAGATCCAAACCCTGCTTAGCTCCAGCTGGGAAGGACAGAAGTAACTGCACGAAAAACGTCTCCAGGTTGATGAGGACACTCAGGCCACATACTTGGGTTTGCTCAAGAAAAACAGCCTCATATTTAATGCCTGTGTTCAACATGAACTACATACTGGCAAGAGATTTCTGTGCTGTTCTCTGCATGTAAAAGTATATTCACCTTGGCTCCAAATTCCACCAGGTTTGCTAAGTTCTGCACAGACTTGGCGACCAGCGTCAGTGTTCTTGCAGCAGTAGGGGAAGGAGAGTCTGAGAGGAAAACACAGAGTCAGCAGCTGCTTCATTTAAATCTACCAGAAGTCACAGGAAACTCGAGCTCTTCTCCAATACAGTTTTATCACTGAACACTTTGCATGTTATAGCTTCCTGAGGAAAATAGCACTTGAAGTAAAACTTTTTTGGAATTAATTACTAAAACAAACACATGCACATTAATAATTATGCTCAAACCTAGCTTTCCTCATACAAGCCATATTCAGTATATAAACTTCCAATTCTTCCTAAGAATGCTATAAAAATGTCCATTGTCTATGTGCATTATTTGACCTATCTTCCTCCCTGCCCTCCCCTAGCCCTGCAATCCAGTGCAAAATAGTATCAAGCTTTTTATGTAGAGCTGGAGCTTAAACTGAGGTGCTAAATCCCACCCAGCACGTGCTATCCTACATGCCTACCAAGCTGCATGGGTGCTTAGAGGCCCACCATTGTCTTAGAGGACAGATCTGTAAGTAGTTAAAAAAGCTCATTTAAGACTGCTGGAACACAGGGCTTGCTTTGGAAACACGATTTTTGTGAAGAGCCGTTGGGGCAATAGGATGGACACGGTGCTGCTGAAAACCGACGGGCACCTTTACACCCCGACTGCCTTTGTGTTTCTCCCCTTGTGGGACGGCTGCGCGTTGGAAGCTTTGTTCCCAAGGCAAAGGCCTCCTCCTCCACCCCTATTTTTAAGCAGCCCTGGGAGCTTTATAAAGTCGCTTAAATTTACTAGGCAATAATCAAGAATGGGACTTACTGACCAGCTTAAAAGGGATCTCTGCACATTCCTGGGTACTAGCTCTGTTACAGTGACAGACCCAGCGGACTCGATGCAGTTCCCAAGTCCAACAGAAACCAACTCGCCCATTATCCGAATGACACAGTGAAGGCTGCACACTGCACAACATCACGTTTTCTTTAAATGCCTTCCCCAAAGCACATAGGAAAATTACAGGGGGAGGAAACGGACCTTTCCAGTTGGTGCTGGCCTTCTCATTCGGCACAGCTTAGAAAGAGGCACAGAAAGCGGCGTGGTTGGAAATGCGTGTGCCTCCTCTCCCCTGCAGGCATGCACATCTCCTGAAGGGCTTCTCACACAATCACCTCGAGTTCTTCCCATTTTCAAAGCAGGATTTTACTGGTAAAATTGGAAGGGGAGTGCCCTCTAAGCTGGGAGGACATTTGCCCCTAACTCCCTGCTTCCCCTCCTAGAGGAAGGCAACATATACAATCTTCTAAAAACTAATGGATGGCTCGCTATTTTAATAATAGTTTTTCCACCAGCAGTTTATGCCTTTCTTGTTTTCTTCCCACCTGAGGAATACAGCAAATCCCTTCAACTCAGCCTTAGGTCTAGAAGAACAGTAAAAATGGGATAGTTGGTGCTTGTGCAGGACCCAAGCCACACCTGTAACTTAAAAACACCCTGACATATTTTTATGTCCTTAAGCCAAGCAGCATGGAATAACCCATGTCTTCCCCACGAAAGCTTTGCAGCAGGAAAGAGCCCCACAAGCCATGTCAGATGTGGTCCCCGATTTACAGCAACACCCACATCTGACCCAAAAACTGTTTGGGGAAACACTACGTAGCCCCGGCCAGGACGGAGCCCCGGCCAGCTCTGCAATCTTGGTCTTGCCACCAGCAATGCTTCCTGCCATGTTTATCACCAAATTCATACTCTGGGTAGCAAGCACCAAAGAGCAGGGTAGCTTTCCATATGCTGTAAAAAAGCCCTTAATCTAACAAGGCAGGAGGAATTCCCTACAGCTTCAGTGGAACCAGACTGTCAGCCTGGCCTTCTTACTTTTA
Source organism: Nothoprocta pentlandii (assembly GCA_013398315.1). NCBI lineage: Eukaryota > Metazoa > Chordata > Aves > Tinamiformes > Tinamidae > Nothoprocta > Nothoprocta pentlandii. The sequence goes on from VZSG01000036.1 coordinate 64,100, forward strand.
AAGAATCATTCTTATTTTTATGATTCCTCTTTTGAGGCTGGCCAAATCTTTACTTTTTGAGCAAAAGTAAAGATTTCTGCAGCGCCTACAAGTTATTTGAACAAGAATTTCAGGCAAGTTCTTCAAGCATCATTTCCTAGGTACAAAAACATATTCCAGGCTCTGCAGACATTTTCAGTTACATAAATCTTTTTTATTTTCTAGACATAAAACTGAATTCCAGCTCTAAAATTTGGCATTGCACTGTATTTGAAATTATTTGAAGTAAGATCTGAAGACCAGCCCACAAGTTGTATTTTTTTGTTTGTTTTTTCTCTATTTTTGTTTTTAAACAAACTAAGACTATGCTACACTGCCAGACCAACTCAGAAGTTCAATGTTACATCATATAAATACCACCAAGCATTATCTGGACTCTAAAACATGACACGGGGGATAAACAATATCTAACATTTGAGATACCCTCCGGCTCCCACAGGGAGAAAAATCAAGTGATGGGGACAACGTTACTTTGGGCATTGTTCACGGAACTTTACTAGAGTAGAAGCTAAAGAAAATTCCCTACTGTTACACTGTATAAAGTATGAATCCAGTTTGAAGCAGATAGTTACCTGAGATGATGTTAAACATTCTTGGGTTCAGGATAGCAGGACAAATCAGTCGAAGAAAAACAAAGCCACTGAAATGGGAAGAAAAGTGCATTTTGTTCAATAATAAAATCAGAATTAATTCAAATTTTTTTTTTAAGTGGTGAAGAATTCAAGTCAGTGTGGAAATGTTTTTTATATAGATAACAGCCAGCCTGCATTCTGAAAATGTTTGTTAATTAAGAGAGTTTTCATGATTTCAAACAAGACAAAACTTTGAAAATCAGGCATGGTGATTCCCCAACTAAGGGGAATCTGGAAAGCAACTCACATTGAGCAGCCAGCCTGAAACCAACCCAGGGCCACGCTGGCTTAAGGCCAGAGTGCTGCCTGGTCTCGCCCCTCTCCCAAGCGCTGCTGTGTCTGCTGGGCATGCGATTCATCCTGTAGCCCCCGGGGACCCCGGGAAGCAGGAGTGCACAGCCAGAACGGTCCAACTGCTTTTTTAACAGCAGCACGGCCCCCTGGAAGGCGACTGCTCCACGATGAAGCCATGTAGGAAGCAGCAGAAGCAACCCAGCCACCTGCGGGATGGCACCTGCAGAAGGGCTCTCCCCTGCAGCCAGGGCAAGGCCTGGCCAGACAGACACAGCAGCTCCTTACATCAGGGTAGCTACTCAGACACTTCAACTGCCCACTTAGTTGATCATACTTAATTATGGACCAGAGACAGCACAATGAGACCACATTCTTCAGTGAAGACTCTGTACTCCAGAGAGAAGTCGTAAGTATCTACTTCTGCAGTTTCCAGGGACAGGAGAAGGTTTCAGTGTTTCTACCATCCAGCATAAATTCTGGATGCTGTAAATATTGGAAACCAGGGAAACAGTTGAACGTATCCACTTAGGGCAAGCCACGGGCTCTCTGAAGGTGGGGAGGAACAGGGAGAGAGCAAAAAAGATGATTAAGGGACTGGAACATCTCTCATATGAGGAAAGATTGAGTGAGTCGGGCCTTTCAGCTGGGAGAAGAGAAGGCTGAGAGGGGATATGATTAACAGGTATAAGTTCATGAAGGGAGAATGTAAGGAAGAAGGGGCCAAGCTCTTCTTATTGGTGGCCAGTGATAGGACAAGGGGAAATGGGTATAAGCTCAAACACAGGCAGTTCCATCTCCAGGTGAGGAGGAACTTCTTTACTGTGAGGGTGACAGAGCCCTGGCACAGGCTGCCCAGGGAGGCTGTGGAGTCTCCTTCTCTGGAGGTCTTCCAAACCCGCCTGGATGCCACCCTGTGCCACATGCTGTAGGTGTGCCTGCTTGAGCGGGAAGGGTGGACTGGATGATCTCTAGAGGTCCCTTCCAACCTTGAATATTCTGTGATTCTGAGAGATGTTGCACTCACTTCAGTGTTCTGCCCCCTGCAAGAGGCCACCCCATGTCCTCTTGTGATAGTGGCCTAAAATTGGAAGGCCAAGGGCATGCAGGAAGTACTAAGTGACATAGGCCAAGACTTATGGTGTCAAAATGATTAAGCAGAGCTCAAGACAAATTGTCTGGAAGACTCCCTCCCAATGGGAGATTAGTCCTAGCAAATCACCTCAGTGCGAAACGTTACCAACTTGTTACCAAGTTGGGCTTACAGAAAAGATAAAGGAAGGGAAAGAAAGAAGTGGCTGTGATACCCTTAAACCAGCAGTATCGTTTCCAAAAATTGGGCCAAGATCTCACCCAGTGTCAAAGACTTTCATGTGAGCTACACAGACAAAGATGGTCCGAAGGGAGAGATTTGTGCACTCAAGACAGGTGAGTGAGGAGCTTTCCTACTCAAAGGCAGCTCGGAGAAGCCAGGCTCGGTGGCCTGCAGCCCCTTCACAGCAGCTCTGCAGCCTCTCGCCATCGCTAGGGAGGCTTTGGATGTTTCAGTGTGGGCCAGAAGCGGGGCAGATGGAAAGTGACAGGAATGAGACCTTCAGAAGTCACTGTTCTCTACAAATACCACAAAATTCATCTATCACTGGTTGAAGCCTTTCTTTCTAAACATGAAATTGGAAAACATTGTAGATCAATTTGTAAAGCTTAAAAAATACAAATAAATTTGAAGTTAAAATTGGAAGGTAAAACTGTGCTGACCTCTGTAGTACATTAGCCTATTCTGGCAAGGCTCCAACCATTATCTAACAAGCTCTCAAGCCTCAACTGGGATCTCATGTCCCAGTATCACTGAAAACTTCAATAATGCTGCAGCAATATATACGACACAAACTATACAAGTACTATAAGATTTGGCGATGAACAAAAAAAGTTGAGCTCTGTCTCAATAAGACATTAAAAGATTATTTTCAGCAACAAAAAGCAACAAGTCACTTACCTAACAACCCTGGTTCTCATGGTGGTGTTAGCAGGCCACTTGTTTTGAACAGACTTCTGCAAGCACCCATAAATATACCTCAACGTTCTGTAAAAGTTATAGCTAGTCATTAAAATTTGCAGGATCAAACAAACAAAATCCCAAATACAAAACAAGCAAACAGAAAACCCCAAAAGATCCCCACAAACAACGTCAGAAATGATCTAGTTTAATCTTGTGCTTGATGAGCATGACACTTGGGCTTATAATTTAGACATGAAATTTAAATTAAAGATCTGATGTGATAATTCATTTACAAATGACAAAGAAAGCAGACAGTAGTTGAAAGTAGTTGATTTACAAACGGCAAAGAAAGCTTTCCCTCAGTAGACGCCTCTTTTAGCAGATAAACTTGTGAGGTATTTCCAAAAATGTTGAGGTCTGCATCATCTACTACAAAAGAGGTAACTAACTTTGCCCATTACCAACATAGGAGATTTCTATGCTACTCCGCTATTCCAAATAATTTTGTTTACATTAAAACTAACAAAACAGTAAAATAAAACTGTTAGTACTGTGCAGTTTTTATTATATGGTTCAAGTCCAAACTATGAAACTAGATTTTAGAAAAAATTGGAGAAAGTATAGTTGTCATTCTACTACCACCCATCATATACATGTATATACATACACACATACATATAAGGGGTGTGTGTGTGTATGTATGTGTGTGTATGTATTTCCCTCTGTGCATATAATAACCCTAAAGAATTTAGGACTAATTAGTAAAAGCGGAACCAATACTACCACCATGAAGGTGCAATGGGAATTTTCACATACAAACCTGAACAGAGGAGGGCATACTTACGGAGGCAGTATCTCTGCAGCCATGAATATCTTCTCCACCAATTCTGACAGTATACTGAGTAGATGGGCCAAATTAGTGTTTACATCTTCATTTTTTTCTAACTTTGAGGGATTTAACTAAAGTCCAAAGTGGAAGAAAAAGAAGAAAAGAAAAGTAGAAAAGTTTCTTCTAAATTGCTGTATCTGTAACTGGATAACATGACACCCTTGATACTATTTCAAGGTAAGTTAACACTGCAGCTGTACAAGTCACAGATTTGTACAGAATTTAAACGTTTGCTTCAATGGCCAGCCAGGAAACTAACATTAAAAAGCAGTGTTTATGTTTTAGTATACCATGCATAGCTTTTAGTAACACAGACATTTCACACTGGCCATCTAAACAGCCTTTTTATATCTTTAAATCCAATCATCTGAGGATTCCCATTCTTTCTGCAATTAAATTGGAGTGAAATACAGAAGTTAAAGAGGGTTAGTTCAGAAAAGAAGACAGAATCAATAACAAGCAACTAATAGCATAGCATTAATGGAGCTATAAATTAAAATCAACTTCAGACGGTGATTTCTATTACATAGAGAGTTTACCAGAGCTATTTAGGTTAGGCCATTCAGCACATGCCACAGAACAGTAATGAATTACTAAAGAATAAATACACATTTTAAAGAAGTGCGAGTTAGAAACATTTTAAAAGTGCTACCATGAAAAGCGCTGCTATATTGTTGGAGCCAACATCTATTAAAAAAAACCTAATGAGCCCAGTTCCTGTATTTCTCATATAAAGCTTAGTTCTGAAAGATTATCGAGTGACTCTAGATCTAGTAATCAATGTAAACATCAAACATCATCAGTATTTAAAAATAATAATAATAAAAAAAACTGTTTCAACAAATCAATATGTTTAAAAGCATGGTTTAAATTATCAAATTATCACCTCACAGGACTGCTTGCTCTCCATTATCTTCAATATAGAGTCTTTCAGTGCGTGGTGAACAAAACGCGTCGCTGTGGCTTTCATGTACTGCTCCATAAGCGTGCTGGCTAAAGTGGTGGCACGAAACAAGGTAGTAGCTTCATCTGAGAAAGAAGAAGATAAAAACAAAAGTTAGGAAAAGGAAACAAAAGGCAGAGCAAAAAAGAAAAGTGCTGTGCTTACAATTTCATGTATGTGTAACTAAAGGGATAGGAGAGAATAAAAAGCAAACACTAGAGCATGCAACATCCTCCTCTCCCCAGAGTTTCAGGAAACTGAATTTCAGGTTAGAATAATTAGTTCAGTACCTTCCATGCTGATTTCCCTGTCATTTAGTGTTCGTAGCAACAATGACTCGAGCTTTTCATGAAGAAAAATCTTCAATAAAATGCCTGCCAACAGTGTTCTGTCCTGTCCACAAACATGTGATAAGGCATAGACTACATGTAGCTCCTTTTGGAGTATAAGCTGAAAGAAAAACAGAACTTGATGATGTTCAGAAACTTTTACTGTGTCGTAACTATGGGGAAAACTGCTGTCATACAACAATGACAACTATATGTCACTACAGGCAGTGCTTTAAGAGCTCAACTAGAGCTGCTGAAGTTTGTCTCAAGCAAAGTGAATTATTCTGACAGATAAACTAAAGAAAGTTGAACAATTTGATACCTCTTTAAACTCACTGTACTCCTCTTCTGGCATGATCCTCTCCATAGAATATCGTGCTCGAACACGCAAAGATCCTGGCTCGATACCCTTTAATGGGACATGGGAACTGAGCTGAAACCACTCGTCTGTCGTTTGGCCTTTCTGCAAGCGATTTAACTGGCATCGCATAAACACTTAGGGGAAAAAAAAAAAGCATTGTTCACATAAGATATTTTCAGCAAAACAGGACTAGTATCAAATAGAAGCATTTTATTTTTTGCATGTCATATTGTTTCAGTATATTAAGAACATACTGAAATATTAAGAATATTAAGAAAACAAACAACCCTCCTCCCACTAAGATTTATGCTGTTAATATATTAAAAGATAATCACTTCAATGGTTTAACAGACTCTCAAAAGCCAATCTTAAAAGTATTTTGTAAATAAGGTGTACATATACATTTGAAAACAGCACACAGATGTTAATATAACTCTTTGCAACCTCCTAGTATCACAAAAATCACAGAATGGTTGAGGTGGGAAGGGACCTCTGGAGATCTTCTAGCCCTACCTCCCTGCTCCAGCAAGGACACCTAGAGCACAGGGCACAGGACTGTGTCCAGAAGACTTTGAATATCTCCAAAGATGGAGCCTCTATCACCTCTCAGCGATGGACAGCAAGCTGTCTGCCCAGGTAATGATAATCAGCTCAGGAGCAGCACAATCATTAACTCACCTTTTAGCCGTGTTGGCATCAAAGTTCCTAAACTCGCCCAGACAGCCACAAAGGAAAGCCTGGTCTAATTGCTGAGGAGCAAGCTGCTGCCACCTCCTTGCTGACCATTCCCAGCAAGCCCTCCTCTCCCGACCAAGCTCTTCCAACACAGAGGGCCTGGACACTTGCAGAGAACACCCTACCTATAAAATATCCCCAGCTTCCTACAAGGAGTACAGGACCCACTACGTGTGAAGCACGTAGCACGTCAGACCGCCTAGATCTTTTCCTGTTCTAAGGAATTAAGTCCAAGTCACTCACAGTACATAAATCGTCTCATTTTTACCCACTTCTCCACAAAGCCTCTATGCAACATTGTCTTGCAGGAATTAACATCTGCTCTAGCAGACTTCCTACTGCCCCAGTTTTAGAATATCTGTTGGGGCATTCAGTGCCTAATCAGACCGTGGAAATGAACACTATCACATTTACAATGCATGCGAAAAGCCCTTCCAGATGGACATTTCATACTCTTTGGAGCTGATCATTTGATATAAGGTTAATCTCAGTCACTCAGTTCAGCCAAAAATGAACTAAAGCAGTTCATCAGGCCCTGCTATCTGTCACAAGAGCGGATGGGGCTGTGACTTCTGGGCAGATAAGCAACCCACTTTTCTAGAATATTTCTTCCTAGCATCAAAGCTCTCAAGCCCCCTAACTCAAAGTGTTTCTTTCTTGCCTTGGCTGCATATGCAAGGCACACATGTAGGGATCATTGAAAGCTTTTGTATTGATGGTTAATAATTCTGACCTGAGAATCAAACTGAAAATTAGTTCAAACTTGTGTCTTCCTCAGAGGGGAAACAATCCCAAATTTACCCGTCCCTGCTTGAGCAGGAAGGTTGGACTAGAGGATCTCTAGAGGTCCCTTCCAACATCAACCATTCTGTGATTCTACGAAAACCAAACCAGAAACTCCTCTGCAGTTGACCCCCACACAAACTGCTCCAAGATGTTGACTAGTTCCAAGGTCTGACAAAACCTCAGCACAGCAGTTTCTAGTGGCAGAAGTCTACTGATACATTCCTCATCTTCCAGGATTTTATTTTTAAGCCACATACATTTAATTAAATGAAGACACAAAAATCGGTTAGTAAAACAAAAAGAATGAAACAGATGCTATGCTGTTTAGTACCATTATTTTTGAATATCTAAAAAAATCAAAAGTAATTGGAGAATGAATACTTAATAGGTAAACTTCAAAGACTTGTAAGAAGTTAGCCTTCATGCTCCTACCATTTTGGTATTTACTTTTGTGGGTGATGATGACAGAAATAAGACATGAAACCAGTACCAGACCAGTCTGCTTTACACAGCAGGAAAGCTCACTTAACTCACTACAGAGCAAGCTACACGTGACGACTAGGCCTGAAAAGGATAGTGTTTAGAGATCGATTCTTTTCCTTTTGGAGAAGCTGTTTAAGACAACACTGCTTCTCCAGGGCTTTGGCCTAGATAAAGAATTTTCTAGCTCAATGGACTAGAAGGATGAGAATAAGATCACAATTACAATTGCAGAGGCGTTTTGTCTATAAGAACGGATATAACTCTTTCCTCCTGCAGAAAGATGCAGAAAATTCTATAGTCACAGGAGGGGGCAAGAGTTTTAAAAATGATTTAGGTTCTGTAAGAGCATTCAATATAAGCAGCGATTCTACTTTGGTCAGGGTTTCTCTTCAAAAAAAAAAAAAAAAAGTAAAATTAAAAAACAAAAGCAAGAAGTTACCACTGGGGCAAATATAACAACCTAGCAGACTGGTAACACCACATATGCAAACTGAAAACAAGAGCAATAGGCAAGTACTACACCAGGTTTTGGAACAAGTGATTCTGTACACACTGGAGAAGTCCTCCTAACAAATCTCAGCAGGGCCTGCTGGAGGCAAAAAGGGAGGCAAGGGGCTGAGGTTGTTGCAGAATAAATGCCACTGGAAACAAAGTGCCCCGAGTAAAAGAAAATGCATAAAAACACATTCTGTGGCAAGAGAACTAGCACAGAAAAAAAGAGAATCTGATGTCTAAAAGCTTAGAAAATGAGTTTTTCAAACCAATCCCTCTCTTTTCTAGAAAGCTGGCAGCTTTATACTTTACTATTATCTTATTATCTATCCATCTTGATATTAATTTGCTGGAACAGAAACAAAAGAGCAATTGAAGAAGCTCTCAGGCTGGGAATTCCTGGAAACTATAAAAGGCTAAAGGAAGCAAGATCCTTTCCCAACCAAAGTAATCCTGATGTAAAATCAGCTATATAAGTTACATACAGACATGAGATACAACAGGAAAAAAACAAAACAAGACAAAAAACACACCAGGGAAAAAGTTTACTTCGGGGATCACTGTGCATTTGATTACTCTAAATCATGCAGGCTCTCACTGCATGATAAAAATATTAATGCAGAGACAGAAACAGACATCTAAAACATACTAGTATGATAGTATGAAAGCCAAAAAATTACCGCACGCTTAATTCTCCTGTAACTGTTTTTGACCAGAACAATAACAACTGCACAAAGTATCCACTGTTGCAATGTGCGTTTTTTTACAGAAAGATACTTACATATATCTGGATCTTTACTCTTCTTTGTTTTGTTACTTAGGCTTATCTCAAATCTATTAATATCAGATGAGAGATCACTAGGAGAAAAGACAGAAAAGCCTCAGTCAACACTATACTGGGGCAGCATTTAAAGTTATTCTAAAGTTATTCCCATCCTGAATTCTCACTATCAGCCAAAGGCACTTGTACTAACAGGCACACTTTGGTGCCTACAGAACCTTCTGCCCAAGCACCAGGGGCCAGAAGGCAGCCAGCTGTACCCCCACATACACAGTACTTTTAAAAAGAACACACAAAATACACTATACATGATATTTAAATGCAATCTAACTTTCAAGTGAAATTCAGCATTCCATATTTCATTATTGAATTCAATAATTCAAGAAGATTAAGACTTACTCAAAGACAAATTCTTCTGACCACACAGGGTTCTGCCCTTCCCTGATATGTGTCTTTGCTACCTGGACACTGTTCAGGTAGATGTTACAATACGGATTAGTAAAATGCTTTACAGGGAGCGTATGAGCTTCTTCTACATGCAAAATAAGACTGCTGACCTAAAGAGAATACACAAGATTTATTTCTTTTTGCTAAAGAATAACACAAACAAAAAAGCCCAAGAAAGGATTTTTCCCCTTATGGAAGCTTAATGTTAATAGATAAGCACCAAATACAGATTGTAATTTCCTAACGCAAGAAACAGCAACAAGAGTAATCTTGAGTAAGCAAGGCAAATTAACTCAAATACAAACTACTGAAAACAAATTTCTAGTACCACGTTTCTAATCATCTTTTTTTTCCTTGACAATATCCATGAGACATTAGGAAACGCGAGCATTATCTCCTATGCACAGAAAATTTCACTGAAGTCACAACCATCAGACTTGGATGTCCACGTCACAGACCAGCTAGATTTGTGTGCCCTGACTTATATGGCTTAAATAAGTCACAGACATCTTAAATGAGAGCCATGGACTGCTCCAAACCCAATGGAATATTCAGTGCTTCCCTATCAGACTTTATAAAATCAGCATAAAACGACATGTTTCGACACTGAAAAGAAAAACATTCATCTATACTCTGGATTATCAAAATCACAGCACTTGGTAACTCAAAGTTTGCAGAAAATGAAGAGCGAATTCTCTGAAATTTTCTAGTGTAAAAAAATGTTTAGAATGGTTTAATACTATACAAATTTATAAATGACATGTTATTTAGAGCTCAATATAACACATATCTACTGTTGGTACCAACTAAAATCAAATTAGGCAGTACGTACGTACAGGTAATATATAGTCAATACTTTGTTTAAATTCAAATATGCAGGGCCATTAGTTACAAAAACAGCTTACACATCTTTACATGAAAATTCATAGTAAATTTTCCTTTAACTCCCCTAGAAGATAGCTTATGTTCACTAAATGTGATGAGCTTTTTTTTGCTCCCACAGTAACGTGCAGAAGGTGCAAACACAAGCCAAGTCTCTCTGAAATGACAGAAATGGAAGTGTTTCTTTTAGGTCTTTATACGCTTTCACCTATTTTCATATCAAAGTTTGGTCCTTTCATATCAAGGTCCTTTGGTCCTTGATATGAAGGTCCTTTGGTCCTTCATATCAAAGTTTGGTCAGAAGCATTCAATCTTTAACGTTTTTAATCTTTAATACATTCTGACCACAGAATTATTCTGCATTTCTTGAAGAACATCACATGTTATTGTTTATTCTGTTTAATTAAAGCAGCCACTTTCAGTGTTTCTGGCACTCAAAGATACCAGGGATTTTTGAAACACTTTCCTGTTATTCTCTAATCATAGAAGACTTTGCCATTTATGACTATGTCCTCTACCTCTGAGCAGCAATTCTGGCCACAACACTACTCTTAGGAGCCTAAAATAAATTAAGCCACAGGCATGGTTCAACATGTACATGACACTGAAAATAAATAGCTATACTTGTATCTTTGTTGCATGTAATGTAGGTCTGTCAAACCTTTTAAGTTTCCCATATGTGGTGAATTGTAAGAGATAAGACAGTACAAATATTAACTTGACATTTTTTTC
>VZSG01000036.1:75056-101472 GCA_013398315.1 Nothoprocta pentlandii
CCCCCAAATGCACAATATCTATACAGCTTCACCTGACGTAGACGCTTATTTGATGTCCCTGGACTGGTTTTTCTTAAACTGCAGAACATCTGCAGAGCTTTCATCCAGTCCTAAGAGAGAAGCACACAGAACAGGATCAAAACAAGTTCAACAGAGCTTCTTTGGGGGAGGAGGGGTGGAAGCTTAAATTTTATGTAATCCAAAAGTATGCAGATCTGCATATTAAAGCAAAACTCATATCTTCACTTGGTAAAACCAAATAAAGGATTTGCAAATACGAAGGATTTTCTTTTAGAAATATCAAGCATTAATAATGGATATACAGTGTGACCTTTGCCAATTTTCCAGGCTGCTAACATTGCATTAAATTACATATGGCATACAAGATGAAAAGAGCCCCCCCAACACACACACAACCAAACAACCTTGGTCACTTCTGAGAAAGTCAGTTAAAATGTGTCATGCTCCTTCTCTCCAGCATTTCTGCACTGCAGTCAGATTTTACCGCATATACTTCAAACAAACAAAAAAACCACACAGCTGTAACAGTGAAACACTGAAAAGTGTATCCTGCACCCCCAATTCTGTCTGCCTACAAATGCAGGCAGTGGATGGATTTCATGTTGAACAGGCAAACGAACACGCTGCCCAACATGAGACTTGAGTGTAGGTCTTTGCCCATGGCTTTCTAAGGCTGCTAAGGGGCACTGCCAACTACCATGACCACCTCCGAAACAGCTGTGGGACAAGGAGCTTGGTAGGAGCCTTTACCTGTGAAAGGGGCATGATAAGTGCATGTAGCCTCATGCTGAAGCTTTCAGCCCTACCCTCAAGTCTAGCACTGCTCTTGCAAACCACAAAAGCCACTTTTGACTAAGGTCAGTCTCCACAGCAACATTCTGCTCGCTGCTCTCAAAGGTCAACTGACCAGTGTCACTAGAAAACCCGTTTCAGTCTTATCCTCCACATCACCCTCTGCATTAGCACAGACACATCACAAACTGCAGCTAGTTTCAAGTGAACTGCCTAGAGTAAGGACTGGGCTTTCGAACCCTTCTGCAAGCAGAGGAACCAGGCAGCTCTCTGATATGCAGTTCAATGAGCAGTGTGCTATAGCACAGTGATATCAGCATGGGGCTACACTTCACACTGCTATGTTCAGAAATGCTTTGTACAAACCTCAAAGCTGAGGCTTACTCAGGAAACAAGACAGGATGTTCTACCTATTGGACTTTTTTTCCCCTCCAATTTTAAAACACAAGACATTGCACATGTAAGAAAAAACCTGAAGCCTTCATTCATGAGAGCACATATTAACATATATTGACTAGGATACTGCACCTTTGCTTCTCAAAGATAGTGCATCAAGATTTGCATGACAAGTGGCACTGCACTGTTCTGGTGTCATTTCAGTGATTTGTTAGACGAAAATGTGTGCATCCCCATGTATACAACTTGAAAGAGCACATTAAATTTATACATGCCCATTTGAACAGTACCAGTATTCTCAACAGCTTTTATTCTTTTAAAGAAAACCAAACACAAAGCTTAATTTCTGATGCAATGGGTGTATTTCAGAACGTGGACAACTTGATTCATGGTGATGAAGGTGCATGGAGCATAAGTGCTGGTTTCTCGGCACTAGCTCTTTTCTTTACCTATCTGTTACTACTACCTGGTACTACTTGCTAGTGTAAACACAGCCCTTACTTATTTGTGACACACTTGCTTCCGACTACAGAAGAAAAGTAACATTAAGAGCAACTTTTTTTTGTCTTGTAACACTTAGTTACATCTACCAACAAAAACCCTCACCTGTGCTTGTTCTGGAGTTTCTCCTGCAAAGTAGAAGATGTAATGCTCTTCACTAAAGTGCTGAACTACTATCTGAAAACAGTTTGGCCTTGAAAACAAAGAAAAAAGTATTGACAAATATTGACAAATATCTTCACCTGTTGATCTCTGACAAAACAAAGTTCAAATCTATACAGCTACCATTTGACTGTAAGAAGTGTAATATCATCATACATGGAAACAGGAAGAACTCTCACAGGAAAAATTGTGAGGTGTTTCAACAGTGCATTTTGGTTCTCATTATGCAATAAAAACCCTGCTGCACTTTAGTTTAACTAGCATGTTTTAGGAACCTTAAGCTTCTTGAACAGTCTGTACTAATATGCGTGTATCGCTGACTTACAGCCAGGGCAAAGCAAATCAGCTCCTAAGTAAAAGATCTGCTAACACGGACTATTCCCACACAGGCTTTAAAGATGCACAGTGTGTTCAGCATTAGTTCCCAGGCAATTGATTATACATTCTGAAATTGTTCTTTTAGGACTCAAGGAGGCCATATTAACATACGAAATCTTATCTGAAGCTATTTTGCAGCTCCCTCAACTAGGGAGACATATTAATCATCAAACGTATGCAACACTAACTTCTACAGCTTAAATGCAATTCGGTTGTTGAAAATCAAAAGTCATCATCCTACCTGCCAAACAAGCTGTCGTGTACTCCATATACAGAGCACACACTAAGGTCTATTAATCCTTTGGGTTTTGTGGCGCGTTTTTCACTTTCAAAATAAATAAGCTGGGCGTCATTTCCCTCTAATATAAAGTACAAGTTTTTCCATCTCTTTCCTTTACCTGTAGAAAAATAAGCAAAAAGTTACAATAATATTTTTGGGGGTTTTTTTTCCTCAAAATGCCCATCCTCTAAGTGAAGAAAAGGTAGCAGTAAGGCTTTTGTCCAAGAATGGTATACAGTTAAATATATTCAGGTGATAACATTAGCACATGTCCGTTAGTATATAGTTCATTTCACACAACAAGTAGCTAAAAGCAGACCCTTTCCACAGCTTTAGGTAGCTTCATAACATTTACACCGATTCCAACAGGATTAAGCAAGTCCATATTGGCTGCCTGGTCATTTCAGTTCACGTTCATGGGAAAACTGCCTGTACTTTTTTTCCAGAAATGCCCGGGCATTTCTGGAAACTAAGTGATCCAATTCATGGTACCCGTTAAAAAATAGACTCTTGACACGTGAAAACTATTCCTAAACTCCTATCAGCTCACCAGCAGACAATCAATTGTATCAAAATATTTTAAAAACAGCACAACTGAAGAATAGAATTGGGAATACATTATGCGTAATCTTGGATCAGATATATCTCCCCAAACTACCTATATCCAAGAATTGAGCCATTCAGAAAAAAATTGTGAAAAGCAGCATTTTAATTGCTGGGGATTTAACTTCAAGCTTTGCTAGAAGACATACTCCATGTAAAACGTGGATTTGGCTATTGACTAAACCACTCATAAGGCTCTCCAAATTAAAAGATGTGAAACTTTCTGTAACTAATTCATACTTAAACCACAATACCTCTTAGAAGAATATTCAGCCTTAATTTTAAACTTCTATGACCACAAATCCACCACAGCCCTCAACGCACATACATTAGTGCTGTTTTGAAAAGGCAATTTTAACACGCTGTTAAAACAACCTGCTCTATTAAATGGCACAGTGATTTTATTGAATTTCTGTTCCATAAGCAGGTAATGCACATCCCTCCGTATGCGCTCATTCTCCTATTTGTACATTTAAAACCTGTCATTATTGCTCTAGCTAAAGGCCTTAGTTCATTCAAAGCTGATCCCAAACTCTACCAGATCCCTTCACATCATCTCTTTGAATCAGCACTCCCAATAGGAGAGACTCTTCTGATCTACTCAGGGGCTTTTATTTCCTTTGAATGTCTCTTTACACTTGCCTAAAGATGCTTACCCTTCTTTCTCAGTTTGAATTGCTATTCAGATCACTAACCTCCTAACTATGGTAGTTGTCATTATTTTTTCCTACTTCCATTAAAGGTGATTAAAAATCAACCCAACAAAAGCAAGTGATATCTGAACTAGCTTCCTCAGAAATCCAAAAACTTAATAATAATTCTTAAGGGATACATGGAGGTATGTCAAACAGTCAGTTTTTAATCCATTTATTTTATTTTACCTTGACTGTAACAGTCCTACTGCATTTGTGAAAGTTTTGCAGTCCATAACATACACTTTGGATTAATTATTTGGCTAGCTTGGTATAACAAAATTAAAGCTTTGATCACCAATGAACGCACTGTTTCATTTCATTCTAGCTCTCTAATGAAACCTATCAGCTAAAATTGAATGACTTCCATATTAAATATGACTGTTTCTTGAAAATACACTCAAATTTCATGAGTCTGAATGTCACTTTTGGTTTTGGGCTGCTTTCCGATTTTTTTTCACAAGACCTGACAATCAGTAATTTTGCATTGTGTGTGGTTTTATGTATTATGTCTTTATACTAATGTACTTAAAGTTGAAAGGTTAGAGAAAGCTTAAAAAGAAAAGGGAGTGAAATGTTCTTTTAACTTCAGTGTTGTCCTTTCTAATGGCAAAACTATATTAAGCCCATTGCATAACTTTGGAGAAACATTTCAAAGCACTAAACAGAACTCACTTTTCTTTAGAAGATAACCTTTTTTGACAATATTTTTATAAAAAGCATCCTTTGTTTTGCGACGAATTGTATTGTAGATTTCTCTTCCATCCAGTGTATCGTTAAACACTTGTTCTTGATGCTAGTAAACAAGGAAGAAATCAACATCTTTTAAGGTCAGAAACCGTTGTGAAACAATTACACACAATTAAGCTGCAACCCAAAAATCATTTTATTGAATACTACCATTCTCCACTACTGTTCTCTCATGTGTTTTAATAAAACAATATAGCTTTTAATACCAATTGTAATATGAATGATTTCTTGTATAATGACTAGATCAAATCATGATATGAGAATAAGAAGTTTTAAATATGGACCAACTTTTACAAAGAAGCATCTGTCTTTATCATTAAAAAAACAGAATGCTTCACAATTTTTTATTTACTAAATTTTACACAAATCTTAAAGTTTACCTAGTTCCTAACAGTCTTCTCCCAAAGCTTTTGGGACTCTCTAACTATAGCTCACTCTGGAGTAACAAGAAGGCTGCAGATCACAGTTCACAAACACGGCCGCACAAGCCCTCACTGACCACATTAGCACTCATTTGTCCAAATGAGTAGCGTTCTAACAGAAGACAGCAAAACAATGCAGAAATAGGAGAAAGAAAATGGATAAATTCACACAGAAAGCCAAGATTTGAAAACATAAATGTTAACTAAGAACGGCCAAAAGTCAAGCCAAGTTTGACCTTACCGAGTACGCTGATCAGCAAAAGTTCTTTAGCCATAAGAAAACATGAAAAAGCAAGACTGTCAAGCAGGGAGAAGAGTATTGAGATGAAGAGTGATATATGCACAGGCTCCATACTAAATATTCTATTTTGCTTCCCTCCCCTATTCCCTTTCCCTAATATGACACAGACAAGATGAAAAAAAACTTTTGTAACAGAAAGTACAGCACCCAAAGGAGAGGCAATAACAATAAAATAAACCCCCAAAAGAGCACTGATGTTATTCATAACCTAATACGAGAAAAATAGCATACAACACACCAAAACTAGTACCAACAATTTATAAAGTGCATTTCAAATTAGATACAGTAATGTATGGTGTGAAGGGAACAGGTACACTGACATTAAAGAAAATTAAATGAGAAGCAGTAAACCCATTACACTAACCCTGATAACACCCGAGAACTACTATTTTTTTCTCTCCAGGAACACAAGATGTGGCAGTATATGGCAGGAAGGTAAAATGCATCCCAACTGCTATTTTTTTAAATAAACGAAAAAGTCAAGAATATAAGTAACTAACTAAAGAGAACCTGATGCAGTCAAATCATACATTAGAACACAACAGCATTTGAAGGCAGAGAAAATCAGTAATACAGAAACAGTAAGTGGATATTCAAAAAAGCCAAAATGAAGATTATGATTGTCATGATGCAAGAGGAATTACGGATCACAAGGAAGGTACCAGTGAAGCTTTTCAACAATTAGTCTTGGGATCACTTTCCTTTTCCTCTCAACCACAGAGCACCAGACAACTGGGAAGCACTGATGACACACAGGCCATGTGGCAATACAGGAAAGAGCTGAATAGTGAGACATAAATCTACCAGCACAAACATTGCACCTGCTGACACTTACCAGTACAAAACTGGGGATGAGAAACTTGAATGCCTGAGTCATTCACAGAATGACTAAGTTATTAACATAATGTGGCTATGGTAATGACACAGATGATTTTCCAGAATATATCTGGCAAGTATTTCCCACAGAAATGGAATTACTAGTGACATGAGATACCAGCTGTTCTGATTCATCACATTCAAGGAACATGAATTTGTACTGGAATTAACGGCAGCAGCACAAACACACCAACATTATGAATGCAAAAAAAAACAAAACAAAAAAAAACCCAAAAAACCCACACAACCACAACATCTTGGTATGCTCAGCTTAGTGAGCTCAGGGAGAATGCAAGTGCTCTTGTATTAATGCAGTAGAGGGGAAGCCAAAAACTATCGTTCCAATTGTAACAAAAAGTACGAGCTGACAATGAATTTTTAGGTTGGAAATCAAGACTGAGTTTCTAACCATCAAATAGGACAGCTTGGGAATGGAGAGGGAAGAAGCAGCACATGTAATTTAGAGCAAGCTGGAAGCTTATGGAAGAGACAGGTGATGCAGCTGCCTTATTGCTGGTGGTCTCAAGATCAACCTGTGCTCTGGGGCAAGATCATGCCTGGCAATCCTAGCCCTGCTAATCATCCCAGAAGCTTCTCTGTGCATACAGGTTTCCTTTGCCCTGCCCACAAACAAGAGAATGAAGAAAAAGGAGGAAAAAAAAGCAGCTGGCAGCAGAGAATTAGGGCAGAGCACAGAACCAGGGCAGAGCAGGGTGCGATCAGGGGCAGACGCTGCAGCCCAGGGCAGAGCCGCCACGCACGAGGGCATGGGCAGAGCTCACCACGTCTCCCACTGACCACGAGCTGGCCTGTCACGAGCGAGTGGATGTGAGGATACAACGAGACAAACACACAAATGGAAAAAATAATCCTGGGGACTGGATGAAAGCTGTTGACTGTAACTGATCTCTGCTGTCATCCAGTTCCTACGTTATAAATACATCCAATGACAGTTACGTCAATAGCTTCAAAAGGAGCCTTACCTGCATTGGAACAGGATCTTTAAGGTAATACCCTTCAACAATCTGTTCTTTTCTATAGTGTTCAATGATGTCAGCAATACTGTTCAAGTAAACAAACAAACAAAAAAAAACTGCTTACTTTTTCCCTTGGCAGAGAAATTTGCTTTTCCACACAATCATAGTTTCCCCACAAATTCATGGTAAAAAGGAAATGTCAAATTTCATAAATTTATTTGTAGTAAGTATAAGTATACTTATACTTTATTTGTATAAGTAGAACTTATTAATACATTGAGGTCACGAACATTTACAAAACAGTACCCATCACATTCATTCTAAACTCTGCAGAATATTTTAACTAGTTGTTTAAAATGCCAGATGAGGACACAGCATTTTTCTCATTCAAGTAACACATATGCACTCCTAGCTCTCCAACAATTGCTGCTTCAGTGGCAATCATTTCCCAAGTCCTAGAGAACCAGGGAAAGGGAAATGTGAGACACTTCACTGTGCAAAGTAATTTTTTTCTAGGAGTACAGGAGTGGGAAATGGTACGTAACACAGATTATGCAGATTATACTTCAAAACGACTGAGCCATCATGCTAAACTAATATCTCTATCAATAGCACTCCTCTACAGGGAAACTTGCATCCCAGTTACCAAAATCTGATAGAAATTGTGTTTTGAAGGATCAGGAGAGAAGTAGTGATAGATGAAAACTAAAATTCAACATATCTTTCAACATATCTTTGAGGTGCTCCAACTTATTTTTGCAGTTATTGAAAGTTACATTGTAATAAAGAACAGCAACATAAACATCAGCTTAGATGAAATACACATACAATATCAACCTGAAAATAAAGAACCAAGTACCTAAGTGGAAAATATACTAAATACACTTGCTCGTTGCAAAACTGCTGTTAACTATATGTGCAAATACAATCAACAAGACAGGCAATGAAATCTCTGGCCCATTACAACCCAACACAATTGTATCCATCACAGGAAAAATACATGAATATTGTATGATAATGAAGACAAATAAAGCAATAGAAAGCCATCTTTGTTAGCTTTTATCAATCTTATTCACCTATAACTATGAAATAGTGTAAACTTAATAAATCAACGATTCTTTCCAAAAAAGCCAAGCTTGTGCAAAATGATTTGTACTTCTCCTTCACTATGACTAAAATCAAATAATTTATTTCAATTTTTGAGAAACAATATTACAAGACATTTTCTACATGAGCATGTAAAACTTATCACGTTGCACGATATATTGCTTCTGTTGTATTTTGTGCTGAACAGCTATAGCCAACAGCTTCTTATGAGGACAGTCAATAACAAGGCAGGTTTATACGATGTTTCAAGTTCCTCAGTTCAAGGATACCTTGTTTGCCAGTGTCTCCCCCTGTCTCTTAGTCATAAATAATCACCAGGAGGAGTGCCCCAACATAAGAGGCAATTGTCTAATTCCTTCCAGTTTCCTAACCTGAGGTGACAAGGAGGCTGCATTACGATCCTACAGCTTGGTCCTTTGGGCCTCTTCTCTCCTAGGTGAGCTCACCTCACCTGGTCACGGTAATTGCTTTACCACCGAAGCAACCCAAATGGCTGAACAAAGCAGACATTGCAAACACAAAGGAACACGGTATTTTCAGAAAAATACACTAGAGAAAGTGAATTTGCAAGTAATAAAAGTTACCTAAACGTATAAAATGCACAGCATGAGGTTAAAATGACCACAAAGGGAAAGAAGGATCATAACCATTTTTAGTGTCTGACAGTAACAGCAACAACAAAAGAATTCAACTTACACCAAATGCATCCAGGAAGGTATATACAAGTACAAATTAAAAGAAAAAAAAAAAAAAGAAAAAAAAAAGAAAGGAAGAGTTAAGCTTGGTTTGATTTACAGAAATAAAGATGAATCTCAATACCACATAACAGTTAATTCAGTAATTGCAAAGTATTTAGCATAGGGCTTAATAGGCCCTAGGTCTAGACTATACAGATACTTTTAAAAGCACTGTATCACCGTGAGCTGTATCAGCCCTTTAAATCTCTGCGGGTGATTTAAAAGGACCAAAATGCAGAACTAAACAACAGCATTCAAGATATTGTTAAAGAACATATTAAGACTCAGGATGTTGTTTAGCCTATTAAAACATTAATCTATCAAATCCATGCTTTTAAATTAGATAACTTGAAACCTTGTTCACTGTGAACTGTTGGGTCAACTTTTCTCTCTCTCTCTTTTTTTTTTTTTTTTCAAAGACATTTTCATCTTCTTTCACATAGAATTTCCAGATTAAAAACAAGAGTGTAGTCATCCATCTCCCCCATGGAACTGAATAATACCGAAATCTGGAACATTTACATAGGCTAGATTTGGGAAAGATGCAGAGAGGAGAAAGGGGCTGAAAAAAATATACTTTTCCCAGTATGCTTTTCCTACTACACTTTTTAAATTCAGAATTAAAAAATAGATGTTACCTTATATTAAAATATATATATGTCAGGTATTATTCATAGGTACATATGCACCAGTGTTATTCATGGAATCACAGAATGGATGACTGAGTGAAGTTTTGAAGGATGGAGTCTTTGGACAAGCTGTGCCAGGGTAAAAGCATCCTCATAGTAGAAGTTTTCTTATTTTTAAAACCTAATTTCCTGTATTTCAGTCTGTGCCCATCACCTCACAAAGGCACCACCAAGCATCATCTCGGCTTCCTCCCTCCCAACACTCAAGCACAGTGACAAGATGCCGTCTGCTCCTGCTCTTCTCCAGGCAGGAGAGCCCCAGCACTCCCAGGTTCCCCTCGTATGAGGAATGCTCCAGCCCCTGAATCTTTGTGGCCACTTGCAGGAAGCCCACAGCACCCAGCCCCGGCATTCCCAAGCAGCCTCCCACCCAAGTACTCCCATCCAAAGACCCTTCTAAGATCAGATGAGATCAGGCATGTTCAGGACGGTATAACCAGGGGTAACTGTGATAGGTTTGAGTTTTCACAATACGCAGTTAGTAAATTTACCACTAAGAAATGACTTAGCTTTATTTCTTCCATTAAAATGCAGTAATTATTTCAGTAGTCACCTTTTTATGTTCTCCAAGGAATAAGTGAAGTTCACATGAACTACATGATTTAGTGAAGTCCTTGGGAAAATCCTAATTCACTGTAGAACCAAATTCCCCCATCCATATGCTACACAACAAGGCCTTCCTGTGGACAGCCAGAACACTACCAATTGACTACTTTGCAGAGCTGAAATATGAAAGTTGACCCTTGTATGATGGATCGTAAGTACAGCCTCCTCATTACATAGATCAACAGGAATAGTGAGCAATTTGGTGGGAGAACCTGCAAAGGGGAAAGACTAGTGGACAGAGCCGACTTCCTGCAGCTTCAGAGCAACCCTACTATAAAGGATAATTTAAAAAAAAAGCTATTCTAATAGGTCTTAGTAACCAATACTAAAGGTGATAGCTCGAGAACCTTTATTGAAACAGCCTATTATAGAACAGTTCAGAGTTCTAATAACAGAAACTGTGAGATGCAATTAAACAAGCAAGAGCACTCCCTTATTCTGAAACTTTTCAGCATGAAGAGGAATTCTCCCTTTTTAGATATGCCATAACAAAACAGACTTGCATAAACTCACACTTTCTGTGTCTCTGTTCAACAGGGATACAATGCCCCGTTTCATTTTTCTTAGCTTCTTCCCATTGTTCTATACAATAATCCACATGAGTTGTCATATAGTTAAAAACTTTCTTCTTCCCGTGTACAAAAGAAGTCAATATTGAATTCACAAGAACTTTATCAGCTTGATCCAGTAAATGTGAACTTGCACAGAATTAGAACCTAGGAGTAGATTAGTACCCTGGAACATACATATACAACTAGAAATCTTTCAAAACTAAATAAATTCTCTTTCACAATGTTAAGAGAGAATAATAAACCAGGTGTATTTTGCATGTATGTGGTGTGTGTGTATATATATTTTTTTATATAGATTCACGAGAAAGCTGCACACCTGACCAACCGAAGACATCACAAAACAGTGTTCACCCTTGCTGATCTTTATGGCATTTGTAAGCTCTTACCAAATCACTGCAATTTAAGTGCCAAAATATTCAAAAATCACAGTAAGCATTTCATAACTCAGTAGTGCTTAAGTACATAAAAATATACTCTTCATATATAGTGTAAGTATATAAAATATTCATATAAAAAAACCTCTTGGAATAAACACACTTCATATACACACTTCAAGGACAGCATTTAAAAGCTTCAGCATTCAGAACAAGAGCTTCTGTAAGCAGTACCTAACTGGGCGCAGTAACTTCCTGAAGGTACACCACCTAATGCTACAAAACCATTCAGGGTTAAGACTTCTACTAGACCTGCTAGCCAGTTTGATCCATCTGAGAGGGGTGGCTTTAGCCTACTGTCCTCCTGAAGCAAGGAACCAGAGAATGGCCGAAGAAGCATTTACCTTCCTGGAAGGCTGACGCTGCAGCCAGCTTGATTTTCAGTGAGGATGCCTGCAGGCCAGACTGATTAAAGCAGAAGGCATTAGAGCAGCCTGTGCAGGGACTGGCCTAGGCTCGTAAGGTTCCAATTGTTTAGGCTCACACTTGAAGATGTATGGCCATTCGCTCAACTTCTTAGCTAGGAGACCTTGATACTTTCTCAGGTTCAAGGACTCCTGCATCTCTAACCACTCAGAAGCCAAGCTGGAAGCGAGAGATACTGTCTACGGGGATGAAGGCACAACCTGGTTCTAGATGAACAAATCCGGAAATTTTCTGATTTTCTGTGATCCACAACAGCCTTCATTAAAAGGGGGAGAGGAGTTTTTATTACTAAAATGTCTCAAATCTACAACACACTAAAAAGAGGATTATTAAGGATAGCATTGTACCAATAGCCTTTCCCATGAAAGGAGAAATCCATGACTTGTCATTTCCTTCTCTTTTTGTACCCATCACTGTATGTTTAATGCCAACAGCAGAACGAACCATTAAGTTTCCTCACCATAAATGATCTGCAGTTCTGAATAAAGTATCATTCACATTTTAGTATAATTTCATTTTTCAGTAACAATGATCGTTTTTTCCATTCTTGTGAATATCTATTTTTATTATCCATATTTTGACATGCCAATCAAATGTTTCAGATACAAGTAGTTTGTTTTACTTTCCCTTTTCATTCTGCAAGAAACTTCATTACGAGCAGTAGCTTCCAAGGCAACACAGCATTCTTGATTACATGCAACGATCCCATTTATAGTGGGAATAACCTGGCTGAAAGGAAAAATACTTTGCAAGAAACAAGTTGCACAAAGGGCTTTTAAAACTTGCTTAATTATAAGCAACCACTAAGCAAGTTAGGTAAAATTCTTAGTGTACTATTGAAAAGATACCAAAGTCTCATAATTACACCAAGTAATTACCACAAACAAGTTTGATAAATTCTTTACACAATTCCTTTAACCATTAAAACTTACCTATTATAATACCTGCCTCCCATCATAAACTGATTGTTTGACGTTGGACATATTTTAAAACGTTGAATATTTTCACTAGTCCGAAAATAAAGTGAATAATCACCAGGTGTATTATCTGAAGGCCTCACAAGAAAACTGCACACTTGGCCAACTGAAAAGACATCACAACACACTGTTATTCACCACTGCTTATTTTACAGTGTCCTTCAAAAGCTCTTAACTAATCCCTTTCCACATAAATTACCATGAATTGCACATTTAAAAGACAAATACAAAGTCTAGGAGGTAAGTTCAAACACTGAAGCCCCCTCCTCTTTACCCAGATGAGATGAAGTGCTACAAAACTGTCAAAGTTGATGCAAAATGGTTTAGCGGTAGCTGATAGTCTGCCCACAATTTTTCTATCTCTTCACAAAACAGAAGTATCTGACAAAGTACCTTCAAAAAATAAAAGATTTTTGCCCTTGTATTTAAAGTACAGTTTAACAATCTCGATTTTTCCATTTATGTTGGAGAGGAGGGAGACAAAGAGCAGGGCTGGAGGGCCAGGGACATGTCACTTAGATGCATTCTCCTCCTTAAGGAGGAAACAGTATTTTCCATTCTCTCTACTCAATATATTTATGAAGACAAGTAAGAAATTACTATAAAGTCAAAAAACATTTAGCTGATTTAATTAAAATGATGAAACTAACTGTACTTGAGACTAAAAATACTCAATACTGATACCATAAAAGATTTATCCAGATTAGTATTTTTCTGTAGTAGCAACTACAAGTCAGCTCAGAATTAGAAATTCTTATGTTCATTCACAACTCAATTTTTGCCACAGTTGGATATTCACTGGATTACTTTGTGCCATTTCAATACCATAGTATTTCCATCTGAAATACAAGTACCTGTCATCAGCAAATTGTAAGCCTCTTGTTTGGAGATCTTCCCATGGAACCATCTTAACAAAGATGAAGAGAAAAATTAGAAAGCAAGACTATCGGCTCTCTTTTTTTGGTTGTGGTGACATCGAAGGCTCTGGCACCTAAGAATTAACCTTTTTATATAGACATTTAACACACATAGACTGAATAATTAACCACTGTGTAACTCAGTGATTCTGTTTTACAATGAAATGAAAAACAAACAGTAACAGATATAGAAATTAATTTTGATGATGCTCAAACCTAAGTGTATTTAGAGATGATAAGACATTGTTTAAACAACAGATAATTTGCTAGGCCTTATTTGAGGTCAATCTCACATGGCAATTTGATTCATGAAATGCAAAGCCCTTACAAGGAGATGAATATAAAGGTTAATTAGTGTACAGAGTAACTAAAACTGAACTTTGCTGGAAGTTGGGGAAATGGACCCTGGCTTTGTTAGATTAGGGAATGCTGCTTTTATCTCACACCTGGCATCTTGTGCAGAATCCTATGTCAAGGGTACTGTCCTAATAAAATTTTAGCAGTTTCTGTCCAGACTCAGCTGATGCTTATGACCACACAGAGCAGCTTGTCAGTGTACAACTATTCAGGTTATTTCCAGCATACCATAGTTATGCCTTAAGACTTCATTCTGCCTTTTAAAGAAAAGGCAGAAATAGGGTGTACAGTTCACT
This sequence comes from Nothoprocta pentlandii, assembly GCA_013398315.1. Taxonomy (NCBI): domain Eukaryota; kingdom Metazoa; phylum Chordata; class Aves; order Tinamiformes; family Tinamidae; genus Nothoprocta; species Nothoprocta pentlandii. The sequence goes on from VZSG01000036.1 coordinate 89,326, forward strand.
CCAGTTTTTGAGAGGGGGGTGAGAAATGCCTCTTAGTGCATCAGACATTGCTCTGCCACACCATAGTGCCTTCAGAGGACAACCTCTGGCTACGGGAATATTTAAAGGAATTCCCGTGTGCCTCCTCTACAATCCTCTGAGCAGCACGGAGATCTTTGGACCAACAGAGAACCAACAGTGCCTAGGCTCTAAGCACCCACTACAGACTATTTCATAAAAAAAAGAGCAGATCCTACTGTGCACCTTTTGAGTGGAAGTGAGCATAAGGGCACTTATCTAAGACTTCACCACTGCAACACACATTCACTTTAGGCATAACTGACTTGAAAGGCTTGTGTTAGCGATATATGTACTGTTAGCAGTGAATATAGAAAAGTGTCAGGCAAGCTGGTTTACAAACAGTTATTTTGCAACTTGCTTTTAATAACAAAAAAAAACCCTTACATTTTGCCTTCATGTGGATCTTCTTCTCTTCCCTAATGAGGAAAATTTACATATTAAGTACATGACAACAGTATACCTGAGACTAGAAAATAAATTCTACAGGTTAAAACCTTCTATAGAAATAAACAACACTAATAACCTTGAGAAATGTTTGAACTCAAAAGGATTTTCATCTTATTCACTAAGTGGAAACAACCAAAATCATATTTCAGAGGATTTTTGTTTCTCCCGTGCTCTACATTCTTGTTTACAGGCAACAACTTTTTCATTTCAACTTTTCTAATGCTGACTTCAACTGCTGATTTAAAAGTCATGTTCAAGAGACAGGACAGTCTCCCGAACTGAAATGCATTACAATTTAGCCATTCACATCCTGATACAGATCTCAGTGAAACAGGCTAAACCAACTCTGCCATTAGGAAAATGTACAGGCCATGCAGGAAAACCGCAGGGACTCCACAGCAGCAGCTGAGCTTTACAAAAAAATGGTTTTTGAAGTCATTAAACCATCTTCCCTGCACTAATTAGACTATCTTCAGGTCACCTGGTAGGTTTCCTGACTTAGCATAAACAATTTATATAAGCCAGGGTAATTAATGCTCCACAAAGTTTTTAAAATAGACTTTGGTCCTCCCTCTATTCATGACAAATATTAGGGATTAGCAGATTCATTAAAGAGACAGTTGAGTTTATGGTAAGTATGTCTAGGAAATTCATAGTATCATTCACCTGTACATGAACTTGTTTGGACAAGTGTTTGATACTGCTTTTTTCCAATGCTGAATTAGACTTGAAGGTTAAACTACTTCAAAATTGGTAGCTCCAATTAATAAAAATAAAATTAAAAAGAAATACAAACAAAACTAAAACAGTACACCCACCCACACAGAGCAAACAACATTCACACAAAAAAAAGCACATAACTGGAAATCTGGCAACTAAATTTTGCTGGGTTTTATTTATTCCAATGCTATGCTTAACACATCCCTACCCTCATCCAAAATCTCATTTCTGTAACAGCTCTGAATATAGAATTACTTACCACTTCTTCTACCAGGTCTTCTACAATAAGACCTTGTTCATCTGTCCGTAGGTTTGTAACCCACATCCAGCCATCTTCCAACTCATTGTGGACAATAAACATGTCTCCTTTGAGGAAACTGAAGGGAAGTTACAGAGAGGTTTAAGTTACAAGTGCAACAGTGATTAAAAGAATAAAGACTACTGGAGGTTACAAATCTAAGAGTATCATTTGTTAAATACAGAATTTAGTTTTAAAAAGAGAAAGGGAGAAGAGAAGGGAAGGAAGCTTTATTTTAAGGACAGAGAAAAGAATTTCAGAAGAAAAAAAGTCAACAGATTTCTAAGCACTGGCAACAAAATCAGTGCTAGAACATGGCCATTTTCTCTTCTACTCTTGTTAAGTTTATCAGACAGTCAAAGTTCATATTCTCTTTCAAGTGGTCTAGATTGGTTTGACTTGAACGATTTATCCATTATTAGTTACTTCTGCAAGCATATCCAGGGGAACAGCCTTGATACTTTTGTGCCAAACACATTCCCATCAAATACTTTTTTTTTAAAACCACACCAATACATAAACTCACCTCATCTACAAGGCTATATAAAATATAAAGCTCTCTTCGAATACAAGCAATATACCCAAAATGAAAGTGTAGTTGCTATCTCTTCCAGAAAAGCAAAAAATATACATATACATATATACATACATATATGTTTTAAGCTCCAAGAGTTACACATAAAATGAAATAGAAAAACATATGAAAGGTATTTGCCTAGTGAATATATACCAAAGCCATTATTACTTATAAACACTTCAGTAATTTCCCAACTGCTTCTACTCATTTTTAAAAGCATACCTTATTTCATCAGTTTCTGGCACTTTGGTGTAAGGTAGAATTGCTCGAACTCTCCTTCTGTCCTCCACAGGCTACAGTTTAAGACAAGAGAACAAAAGTGTTACTTTTCTCCTTTCTATAGCAGGATTCTTCCACCCAGATTTTGCCATTTGGAAGCAAGTGACTAGTAAGAGTCACTCATACCCCTAGCTGGGTTAAAATGTTTAAATTTAAAAATTCTATGCATTAGAAATACGCAATACATACAGTTGGCTAAGAAAGCTTCCGCTTTGTTTCTAGCCTTGTAGCACCCTAGATAAAACACATTACCATCTTTTTACAAATTAACAATTCCCATGAAAGGACACTTAATTTAGAGAAGTTCACACAAGTTAAACATTCAGATTAACATCTAACATTGAGTTTAACATTCATTTCATATCTCTATTCAATTTTTTTTTCCCTAAGGCAGAAACGGGACATAGCTTGTAGGGTTCTTTTTTTTGTTTTGTTTTTAACTACTAACATTGTTTTAAGGCTGACCACTTGAAAGAAACCCAGCTTTCAGAAACTTTGGTTCTTTCCAGAATTCATGTTTTGAAATATCTGATACATAAAATATCAGAAAACAAACATTTTATTATTTTGAAATACTCTAAGTCAGTGTAAAACTTAAGAGGTAACTGCATTATAATAGTGCTCTTCATACTCTTTCTATGGCAATTTAAGTATCACACATCTGGGGATATCTGCAACACCTCATATCTGGCTTTCTAATCACATACTTTCATTAAAAAGCATTTCTAATTATTATTTGTATCAGTAAGGACACCTTTGCATACACCTTACACTGAGACGACTCTAAAACTAGAATAAATGTTTCTACGGTGTTTTCTTTATAGAAACCTGAACACTGAGCACAAGATTAACGACACATAAGTAGACAACACTTAATTTTTTTACTTGCCTCTGGAGGTGCTACTGGAAAGAGTAATTTTTCCCCCTTAAGCAAACAAGACACATGACTGTAATAACCAATTAGGTCTGAGAGCGAAGCAAAACGACGCCCACCAATGTAATAGTCTCCACACATGGCAATAATCCTGATTAAGGAGAAGAGAGAGGAAAAAACAAAAGCTTGACAGAGGAAAAGATTTTGCTATATTTTCTTTCTTTTTTTTAAAGGAAGGATAACATTGAATTTTTAAAGCAGAACATCTACATTTAGCAAAGTTAGAGACTCTCACCTAAAATGATGGGATTTTAGTTGCACATATATATGCTAGAGGAAGCTTAATCTGAAAAGTATCACTTTTAGGAAACAAAGTATCAGGAGGATTGTTTAGCAAAGGAAGCTTCACCCATCTCTGGGAGCCTGCAATTGTCAAAGATCAAGTTTTGGTGGAAGTGGCACTTCCACCCTGTAGGGTACAGTCATCCATCCGATAATCACTTGAAATAATCTTAAGGCTGCCACTCTTGAGGTTGCCAGTGTTCTTGAATTACCTTTCCAATAACAGAAATCCCTTCGTTCTGCACTTAAATGACCTCATAAGCATGTCATCTCTAAGGAACTGTATCAACAAATAATTAATTTCCTTTGGATACAGTTACCTCTGTGTGCACTCTGTGGAGCTAAGAATGAAAGATTCTTTAATATTGGAGAAAAAAATCAATAAGGACTCCTTTCCTCCAGGAAGAGTTAATTACTATAGACTACATTCTATCTGAGATAAAAACCATATCATGGTGGCATAAACCAATACTCAAACTCCTGCTGCTGCTCACAGACAAAAGTTACGGTCCGACTGTGAAGCACAACAGTTAACAGCAAGTATTGACACAGCTTAGTTTTCTGCTACTGCCTGCTATCCAGTAAGCAGTTCCCAAACAGAAGGAGCACAGCTGAGCAGCTGTGACTGGCAGCTCAAACGCAGCACACTGCCAACATGAGTAAACTTCCTCTGCACTGTTTTGTCTGCACCAAGAAGCACCAGCTTGTGTCAAGGCAGCACCCGGGCCTGGAGCTGCAGCTCATTAAGTGACACACGCATTCAAGAACTCCCCACATTTGTAATGCAAATGACACCATTTCAGGGCACGTCTGGTACAAACATGGTATCCTGGTTCATTTCCCTTTCCAAACTTGACGGATTTGCATTAGTTTCTTGCTATCTAGATAGCTGACACAGGGGTTTTTCTGTTGCTGCAGAGGCACCGACCTCCCTGTTGTGTGGAGATTAACCTTACGCTGCAGCACATTACTTGCTGACTAACATTCAAGCTCTTCCTGGAACACACCTTACTTATGCTAAAGGCAATAAAGGAATTTATTAATATACATAAGTTGCTAATAGTAAAGTAATCCTAGCTACAATTTTGGATAAAGGGCTATTTGTATTTAGAGCAACTAATCCTAGCACATACCAAAAGCTGTTCCAGAAAAGCCCTCAGATTATTAAATACATAAGCTCTTTGTTTCCCCTTGATGTTTCTTTCTCAAAGGAAAGGAGAGCACCCGGCTTTGTTAGAACTGTGCCATTCAAGGATGTCCTGTGGGCTGCAGTGACTGAGGAAAACACTCAAAACAACCTCTGCTTTTTTAAGTAGCATGTTTTAAAAACAATTAAACCCAAGAACTAAATCATATGTGAAAAAAGTCAAAAATACTCAATTACAATGATTGTTTTCTATAGCGTACTGAGATCTAAAACTATAAATAGATGACCACATTTAAAAGAAAGCACTTAATTCTCACCTAAAATGATTGACATTTGCTTTGCTAAGGAAGGAAAGCACAAAGGAGCCTGGTCTCCGATCGCTCTCTCGGATGAGGTAACTACCAGGTTTGCCTGCTTGCCGGAGCCTCTCCTCGGCGATTGTTCTGTCAAGTTTGCCATGATACCACCTGGAAAAAGGACATACACATAAAACTGTAGGTGAGCAACGTGCGAAACTAAAGAAAGTTTTCAGTCAAAACTGATGCATCCAAAACATTGCAAATAAAATTGTCACATATTTGCACATGCAGCCTCTTTCAAACTGCTGACTTCTAATGAACAGTACTCATAAGAGTGCATAGGTTTTCAGATAACCCAATTCCCCACGTAACTGACACTGAAATGCTCCCTGAACCATCCCAAGGGGGAAAGGATCTAAGTTGTAAGCTCTTCTCTCCTCCCAATTCACTTATTTAACCCCACCAGAGGTGACTGATCTATGTCAAAGACTGTTTTAAGCCTATTCAGTCTTCAGTTCAGACTGGATTTCCCTAAAGCGCCCATTGTGGGGCCAATTGTAATAACCTGTTTCTGAATGGACAAACTCAGATAGCGCCCTAGAAAGCCTGCATCTAATCATGATGACAGCAGCCACCACGCAGTCCAGCCCCAAAACACAGGCCAGCCTTTCTTAAGCACAAGGCACAGCCTGTCAATTAAACCCAAGCACAGATGCATGGCAAAGCACTCACCGCAAAATATGACAGTGCTTTGATCTGAAAGGTTAAACTTTTATCATTCAAACACTCCTCATCCTTAAACACAGTTTTCTTTTACTTACAAGGCTTTAGTCAGATTTCTTTCTACTCCAAACTGCCAAATACTAAGTTTAAAAGGGAGGGGGGGGAAAAAAAAAAAAAAAAAGAAGGAAAAGAAAGACTAAAACACCCACACAGCAGTAGTGCAGGGAGCAACAGAAATACAAAGGCAACTGTTGTTCCCACCACCTGTTAAAAGGGAAAACAGATATGTCTTTCCCAAAGCCACAGCAGGCTCTGGAGCTGCACACTGGAATTATTTATCAGCCCTGCACCCATCTACTAGGTTTACACGGGGATTCAACCTTAAATTCCCATACTCCAGAAAATACCATCTTTCACATGGCCACTGTTCTGGCCTACAGAAGTCTCTGACTATTTCAGACTATTAACCAATTGTTCTACTAGTTTCTGTGTGTCTTCCTAGACTGAAATACGCGCTGGAAGAGAAAGTACTCTTTTAGGTTAATATAACCAAGAAAGGACTTAAAAAAAAAAATCACAGTTCAAAAATACAACAGCTGGGCTGTTGATAAAAATCATGCCAGAAACCATTTTTTTTCTATGAAATGGAAGTGAAAGTTTGTTTTGAAAGCTTCTATCAGAATGAAAATCAGATAAGACTAAACAGATATACACCACATATACCAGTAGAAGCATCCATCTCCATACTCTTGGTGGCAGAGCTCTCTTTTGCTTCTCCTCTTCATGTGAACCCTCATCTGAACAAGTTAAATCAATAGAAGGGCTGCTCTGTCTAGACAACTGCACAGTACTTCAGGCTTGAAAGCAGTGTCAGAAATGTCTCATCACACTCCAAAATACAGTTTTGCTGACAGAAACCTCTAGTTTAAACCTTCTCCAAGAAGTAGTTACTCATATTAACCTTGTCAGGAAAGTCCTGTGAAAAATGACACTAAATTCGAGACTCTGTTCTGCAGTGTCAAGGATGAAATAGTCTGCTCTGGGACAGTAGGGTTTACACCCAGAACTAGTTCGTTTGAAGTAGGTGTCCTCACAGCTGGGCTATTTGCTATTCTATATGCACATTCACAAACTAGTCCGTTCGCCCTGGGCCGGAGCAACCTTCCTGAGCAAGGAATTCTTCGAAACCAGCACTCCACAGGTCCTATTTTAAACAGCACTATCAGCAAGCTTTTAGCTGTTCCAATTATCACCCACTTGAGAAAAATATTCGTAACTATACTGAGCCCCACACTAGGTTGCAATGCCAAGCCAAAAGGCCTGCTTTCAAACTCAGGAATGGGGGAATGCTATTAAGTATGCAAATAACTGAAAAAAAAAAAAAAAAACCACCAGGAAAACAGAGGCAGGATTACTCGCAAAGCTAAAACCTTGGCTGTTCTGTAATGGAACAGTATTTCTTGCCACACACTCAAGTGCTCAAATTTGAAAGAAGTTTAAGTTTTTCTAATCAAATCTCACTGCCTGCCAGCAACAGGTATATCCCACATATTGCAGATTAGTTCCTCTAATGCTGAATAGGCTATACTTATTTTCTCCCATTAAGTGTTCTTTTTGAAGCATAAGAGAAGATATTTGTTACCAGGTAAAGCATAATTAGCTTTAAAAAATGTATTTGTTCCCCTATTTCATGAAAAAAGTGTTTTCTGAAATAAAAATGTACATTTAACTTATAAAAACAATGAAATTCATTCTCAATGAGCACATTTCAAATACGATTAGAAAATACACTGCAATTCACAGTGTGCTATATATTACTGTAATGCATAAGGTATTCTACCTCATTAGCTACAAAAATAAGTGTCAACATTGAATTTAACTACCTACTGATAGGAAATCAAGATACAGATGACAGTAGAGCAGAGAGTCAGTATTCAGCATTAGGAGTAGAAAACAGCTCAAGTGATATCCTCAGGAAGCCTCTGTAGATAGCACACATCTTTAGAAAACAGGATACACGCTGAAGCACGAGCCTTTACGATATCGTTACAGTAAGCCAAAGGCTTTTCGGGAAATAACTGCATTTTCCCACAAAACAGTTACACATCACTAGACAGCATCACTTTATACAAGCAATATACAGCAGAACAGCACTGAAAGAGTCGACTTTAAATTGGTGTATCTTATACCCTATCCAGCTATCACCTGTCTTCAATATAATACACATATATAGAATAAACTCAATAATTCATATATTGATGCACTGAGCTAATCCCCATCATTATCTTCAAGTAGTTTGATTGTAAATAGTAAAGAATATTCTACAACTTACAGCTCTCAGGCTGATTTAAAGATATCAGGAGATTAATTAAGAACCAGCCTTAACTACTCTTTTAAAACTACTTCTGTCAAGTAGCAGATTTTTAACAAAAGGGGTTTCTTTGTCTTTGAAATGATTTTATTTTTTAATACCAAGTAATATACTGAGTACAAATTCTTATTACTGAAAAACTTTAAGACTAACAGTAGAGAATCACCAGTTTTGAAAAAAAAAAATCCATCCAATACTCCACACTATCCAAAGAACTGCAGAGCAGTCTCCAGAATTACCCCTACTCACCGTACTTTCCATATCAAAATAATAAGTGAAGACTAAAGGCCAAGCTGTTAGTCTCATGAAAACTATTAGTCTCATGAAAACTATTAAGGTTTCCCCAGAAAAATATCAAATAAAAAAACATGACTGACTGTTTATATGCATAAATAATATATACAACATATAACTAAGTACAAAGCTGTCTGTGATTCTTATGAACTTTATGCATTCAAATTAGAGAAATGCACTACACACTTAAAGATTTATAATCTTTATCATTGCCAAAATGACATTAACTATGCAAATTTAGGTGACAATAATTCCCTATTTCCAAATGTTTTGAGTGAGCATAACTAAATACTGTGAAGGCAGAGCTAGCACTCTGCAGTTACAGCAGCCATTGTCAGATGCACTGAAGGAGAAAACCTAACTACTCTTTCAATAAAAGCAAACCAGTTATAAAATCTAACTAATTACACATCATAACTTAGGTAGCTGTTTTCATGACCAACTCTTAAGCATTGCTGTAATTAATAGCCCATATTGCACTTTTTTTAATTTTAAGAGAATACAAGCAATAGACTTCCATGCTTCACGAGCCAATGTGATGCTCTGCAAGAAAATACTTCCATCTGCCAGTTTAACTCAAAAGCAGCATATTCACAACTCCCACCCTACGAATCCCAACTTTAATTACAGTAAACAAGCAGAATGCAGACCCAACTACAACATCCTAAGCAATTCTGGCCACTGTGATACATCCAGCAGCCCCAGCAGCCTGTGCAGGCCCTGCCAGCCCTTGCTACCGTGCGCAGGAATGCGATTACTCTGCAGGCCTTCAGCAAGCTCATGCTGCAATTACAAGCTTCTTGGCCACAATCTGGGAGCACCAGGAGGTTCAGGAGATGCACAGGCTGTTCTCAAAGAGGTAGCAGACACTGGATTTATCATTCGGAAAGAGGCAACAGTGGCTTCATCATGTCATGAGGTTCACTTAAGTTTTTATTTACATATTTCCTTTTTGCACATCAGCAGAGCAAATACTAAGATTCACTGTTCCATTAAAGCATTTTGTTTTTACACTATGCTGCAGTTTTTACTCAGGAATACAGTAGGCTAGGGAAAAGAGGAAAGGAAAAGCAAGGGAGGGGAACAAAAGTGTTTGCCAGCATCTTAGAAATGGCCAAAACAGTTTGCAGACCTCCCTATTTCCTCTAGAAAAAAAATACAGTGCATGCAGAAGCACAGATCAGCACATCTCCATCAAACACCACATTCATTTCACTCAGAGCTCTTGTCCTTAGCCATTTCTGGCTGCTCCTGTGAAACTCAAAGAGTTTCAGTGAAAACATGATGCGTGCAGGAGATGTGGTGGGAGCTCCCCACATGCCAGCCCCCCTCCCATACCTTTCTCGCCGTACAGGCTCTCATCACCATCACTTCTGGAGGCTACACCAGCTCTACCCCCATCAGAAACAAAACAAAGCACAGACAAGATTACCTTAAAGTAAGAAAACTTTTGAAATTTCAAACAACAGTCTCAAACACAGGCTTCACGAGGCATAGGAAGAAAAAAACCCCTGCATCTTCATTTCTTTCTATTCTGTTAACGCCCACGGTCTCAAGATTTTCCTTTCTGATAAGCAGCAAGACTTGATGCTCACATTCACTCAAGTTCCGTTCATAGCCTTGCCAGTTTCTCTTAGCACAAAACGTTAACCATATCCTTAGTTTTTACCAAGTCTTATCCAAGTTATGCTTTTCAACACCTTGTCCCCCATCTTCGTTAGATTTAGAAGATACTGCGTAGTTCTGCATTAAATCTTTCAGGCATATTATTTGTCAAGATCAATTTAAGGTAAGTTTCACTTGCGCTTAACCAAATTCACTGGCTACCTCCATCCTGTTGGTCACCATTCAGTAGTTACTAGTTGTTGACCAGGTATTTGCAGTTCCCCCCATCACAAAAACTCCTGCCAAAAAAAAGGCTCTCCAAACATATTCCAACTTCCACACTGCATACATGTGTAAGATAACAAAACAGGAGAGCACAGACTAATTCAAAGCTAAAGAGGGACCAAAAAGGCCAAGTAAGTGTCCTATGTAAGGCCAAAAGGCTGAGTAAGTGGCAAGCATGAAATTAAGTTTCATACTCTCCTGGAATTTCATATTTTTGAGGTCCCTAAACATCAAGTAAATGTACAAAGTAAAGGTAAGCCTATCAAAGAGCAAGTCTGCTTTTCCCATTTAGCCGTTTCAGACACATTAGAAACAGTAAGAAGAAAACCAGATAAGAAACAAGCCAACTAATATGGAAAGTTACTCACATAGGCATTCCTTGGTACACCAGCTGTGCCAAACCATTAACGAGGGGAGTTGCACACACTACCAAAAGCGGCCATTAAAACACTCCCAGCAGAACATCCACCAACTGCAGACTTACCAACAAAAAAAAAAAAACTTTATAAAAAGACTAAACAAGGATAGAAAGCTGAGATTACTGTACACTCCAAAGGCAATACACTTATTTTTTTTTTTTTTAAGAAGATTCTAAAAGTTTCAACAGCTTTAAGGACAAATAACATAATAAGCCTTCAAAGAGAGGTAGCCATGTGCCAGCAGTAATAGAAAACTTAGTGACTCAAAAACTTCCAATCCTAGCTGATATACATTCACAATAAAACTAAAAAGGAACATTGATGGCTATCTCCTTATTCTTTAAGAAATGGAGCTAAACAGGATGAGAAATAGCTCTCAAAGCAGCTCACATATTCTTACTTAAGAAATGCATTCTGGAACTGATTAAAGATTTCGGCAGGCATTCCAGTCTTATATGTTTCATTCTTGTGCCCTCAAGTCAGAGATATGCCTTTATCTGTTTAAACTAGGAGTAATGCTCCTAAGGAAACAATGTTAATAGTGTTGTGCAAATCAGCAGATTTTTCTTGGCAATAATTAATTTCTAAAATGTTATCATTTGCCCTGTCTGCTGTTAATTTCATTAGAATTGCCGGTGACTCCTTAACCTTCTTTGTCTTTGCGCCTCATCCTTTGTCCATCTTTGTTGGACTTTCTCCTCATCCTCTTACTGTTCCACCTGCTAGAGCAACTTTGTCCATCAGAAGCAACATGCTCGCTCAAGGGACTGCAGTTTGAAATAGGAAGCTTCTGCCTCTCTGGTCCTGAACCTCACTCCATCTCCATCTTCACCTCTTGGTGAGCAGCACAACTCCGCGTTAGGAGCCCAAATTAATGTTTTCCTCACATACCCCACTCGCAATTCACCTTCCACACCAGGCCTCCTTGCTCACAAAGTGCTTCTCACCCGGGAGAACAACTGCTCTAAGAAGAATTCTTGGGAGATTAGAGCTGTAAACACTAAAATGAAAGAGAGCACTAATGCCTAAATGGATAGACGTCCCATGCATTCCTACAGAATCACTGAGGGGAGGGGGAGGAAAGACCGCCTACAGAGTATGATGCATTACACATTATACGCACTGAATTCCCACATGACAGAAAGGAAACCTGTAAAATTATCCAACTCGTAATGCTTGTTTTAAAGAGTTTGCAACCTAACCATTCTATTAATATGTGTGTGTGTGTGTGTGTGTGTGTGTGTGTGTGTGTGTGTGTGTATCTGCGTGTTCAAACTGTTTCTAGACTTCAATATAGAATGAGATGATTATCCATCTGGAAGCAGAGAGTTATGAATAAAACCTCTACAACAGGCATTTCTTGAGCTTCTCTTTGATTGCCAAGGGGAGAAAGAACAAAAAAAAAAA